>JBBPBX010055182.1:7308-23194 GCA_038048925.1 Garcialebias charrua | reverse complement strand
CCTAACCCACGCCCCCACCTGTCCCAGCGCAGCCAGCGAGCATTCGCATGTTCTCATTCAAAGCGATGCAAAGCGATGCAGGACTGTTTTATATGTGACACAAATTTATTAATTTCCCCTTCTTAATCCCTTATCTGGAGTTTTCTTTTGTTTTTTTCCCCAAAAGTCAAGTAATCGCTCCCTCCTCCCTCCTCCTTCTCCTCCTCACCCTCCGCTGAGTGAAATGAACAAGGAAATGCCTCAGGTTGTCACGAGAGAATTAAAGTCAGGTTTTACGTTGCTGCCCGAGTCCCATCAGATTTCCTGGTCTTCTGGTGTGTTGGACCAGCGCTCCATGGTTTTATTTTATTTTATTAGGACGTTTTATTAACATATAAACACAGAATACAACGGAGCGAGAGAAAATTCAGCAGGAGGCGGAGCTGAAGTCAAGTTCAGCAGACCACGGGGGAGCAGCCATCAGCAGAGGCCACGCCTCCAGCAAGAATTGGTTGTCAATGGAGAAAGTCCAGACCCTTGTCTGAAGCGAAGTGAAGGACAGGGTCTGGTTTTAACCAGGCTAGTGTATGTCCTGTACATATTGCAGTTCAGACAATAAAGTTGACTTTGACTTTGATAATTTATTTGCATTTTTTAAATAATTTTTATACTTTTGAGTAAATTATATCACATATTTATTAGTACAACAATATATCAAATATAATATTCTTATACAGTTAATGCAATCTTACGACAGAGTATGAGGGCCACGCTAAGAAAAATATATTACATTACAAGAA
Organism: Garcialebias charrua; assembly: GCA_038048925.1. NCBI lineage: Eukaryota > Metazoa > Chordata > Actinopteri > Cyprinodontiformes > Rivulidae > Garcialebias > Garcialebias charrua. The sequence continues at coordinate 22,415 of JBBPBX010055182.1, read as the reverse complement.
AAGAGTCACAAAATTATGAGAATAAAGTCCTAGTACTACGAGAATAAAGTCAAATGACAGTAAAGTTATAAATTACGAGAATACAGTCATAATATTACAAGAATAAAGTTGTAATATTACGAGGATAAAGTCATAATTTGTTCCTCGGTCGGCTTGCAACTGCTGTGGACAGCCTCCAATGTGAGTCACTGTGTTTATGAAGTAGTCCGCAAACACTTCTGGGTCACTGTTTGTGAAATATGCCTCCATCGACATTATGTGTTGACTAAATCTGTCAATGAAGCCATTAATTGCAATGCCATGCAGCTTCAATTTATCATAAGAATATGCCACAGTGCGTTGGACCCCTGCTATTGTACTGCTGATGTAAACATTCATCATTTTACCATAGTTGTAAGACTGCTTTTTTTGTGTTGGAGTTATGATAATATTACAACTTTATTCTGATAATATTTCAAGTTTATTCTCATAGTATGACTGTGATATCTCTACTTTATTCTCGGAATATGGAATGGCTTGGAGAGTGATGTTAAAAATGCCAAGTCAATGTGTACATTTAAGAAAATGATTAAAAATGAATTGTTAATAAAAAATATATTAAGTAGCTTAATGTGTATTGTATTAGAGTTAGACAAATTAGAAAGTTATTAGTTTTGTTCTGTTACTTGAAGATTATTATTATTGTTTGAACTAATGGTTTGAAAAAAGGAGGCGATATAATAAGATTTTTTTTTTTCTTTCTGCTACCTCTCATTTTATATTTTGTATTCTTATCATTTATGGAATTGTTTTGTAGTGTATCTTAAAATGAATAAATTGTATAAATTAAAAATACATAAAACTAATACTATGACTTTATTCATAATATTAAAGTTTAAAGTTTGTTTAAGGCACTGCCCTTAAACATAAAGGGCAGCACCTTCCATGAGGCCACAGCATCAGACACCTCCGTCTCCCCATATCTGTTTGTTTGTTTTTTACTTGGACGGGCTGTACTGAAATATAATTTTGTTGTGCTTTGATGCAATGACAAATGTAATTCTGATTCTGAATATTCTCGTAATATTTCAACATTATTCTCGTACAACTTTATCATTGTAATGTTACAACTTTATGCTCGCGATACTATGACTTTATTCTCATAATTCAATCAACCTCTATTTAGGCAGATTAATCTCATTGAGCCTCAAGGACTCATTTACAAGAGAGACCTGGTGATAATACTGACTTTATTCTCATAATTGTATGACTTTTTTCTTCGTGATGCAGTATCTTTTTTCTCTTAGCATGGCCCTAATACTCCATCGTACAATCTTGACACTAAAATGCAAATCAAAATCTATTAGCAAAGTTTGTGATTGGCTGTCAACTACAGCTGTAGTTGTTTACCTACAAAACAGCCAAAGTGACTGAATCAGGTCAACAATTGCATTGTCCTTGAAAGGCCGGTTAGTAATTTATTTGTATGTACTGGTACACATTTACTCCTACATTTATTTAATAAAGTATGCTGTTAAAAATACACTTGTACTGAATGTGTACCCAGAATCATTTATCAATATATCTACTCAAAACATCACTAAAATCATTTAAACTGCACCATTTGACACAGCTCAGTAGTTGGAGTCTTACTGATTGTGTGGGGTGGACAGGTGTCTTTAGGCAGCTAACAACCTCAAAAAGGTGCTTCTAATTTAGAATAATACGTGGAGTGGAGGTGGACTTTTTAGAGGTGGACCAACAGGTCTTTGAGGGCCAGAATTGTTGCTGATTGGCAGGTGTTCAAATACTTATTTGCAGCAGTATCACACAAATAAATTATTAAAGAATCATACATTGTCCTGATGCATGCTCAGTAATCCAGGTAGAAAAATCTAAAAAAGCTAAGTCTGGCCCTCTGATCATGTGATCAGTCTTATATCGAGGAAACTAAACATCCACTGGCCAAAAGGATGGCCCAGCACAGAAGATCAACATCATCAGGTCAGGACTCTGTGGTCTACACTCATCTCCACGCCAGCGGTCACTCTTTCAGGGATGAAGATGTTCACATCCTTGATAGAGAGGAACGATGGTTTGAGAGAGGAGTAAAGGAGGCCATCTTTGTGAAAAGAAACCGTCCATCATTAAACAGAGGTGGAGGCCTCCGGGTTCAACTGTCCCCCTCTTACAATGCTGTTATTGCTAGTATCACTCAGCCCTCTGTGAATAGCAAACAACCATCAGGGTGCTAACGACCCATCGTCAGGCTGATGGTCCTCCTTGATCATGTGAGCAGCTGGTTTCGGCTGTCATCAGCCAACTGGTTGAGCCACTGTGAGAGGGTGCTATTTATAAGACTGAGCTGAACACAGCATCTCAGACTGAGGAAGTCTTTCGGACGAAAGACGAAACGTTTCTACAGTTTTTTTTTGCTTCGTTTTGTTTTGTTTTTTTGAATGTCCAGAGGACCAGACTTAGCTTTTTTAGATTTTTCTACCTGGATTATTGAGCATGCATCAGGGTCTACCACAGTAGCAGGAAAAATTGATGCAGGTCACACAGACGAACTGTCAAGAACCAGTCACCACCGGACAAGTGGCTTCGACCAAGTTTGGCTGTTAGAGCGAAAATACTCCCCCTGGCTGTACAAAACTGAACTTGGTATGTCTTTTTTTAGTCAAATACATTAACTGGATGGATGATGGACAAAATTCAGCACATAATGAAATGATGGGATATTACTATTTCTTGTTGTAAGAATGTTTTGTCGAATATGCAGACAGCATAAACAGGTAGTTGTGAGAGGAAGCCATGCCAGGCCATTTGTAGAGCTTCCCTGCCAGTCCTACAGAAAAGACAAACTAGACCGTCACATGGCATCTGAACATCATAAAAATGCCTGTCAGCGCCATTTAAGTTTGACGACAGGTAAATTAGTTTATTTTATTTTGATTTAATTTATTATTAACATATTTGGCTCTTGAATTCTAATGATGCTTGTCCTAATTCATGCTCAATAATCCAGGTAGATATCTAACAAGGTTAAGTCAGGTCCTCTGGACAGATTCTTCTTGTTGAAATATGGATTAAAGATCTTTGGATAAAAGATGAACCATTTCAACATAGAAAAATCCATCCAGAGGACCTGATGTAACATTGTTAGACTAATGATGCCTGTTATTTCAGGCAACACTGTCCTGGCATCATCTGAGCCCACCGTTGTCTTGGAGCATGAGGCTGTGGTGGGGGCATTCAAGTGCTTGTATTGGCTGATAAAGCAGGAAATAGCCCACCACAACAACTATCCGGCCCTGCTTGAACTAGCAAATCTTTTCACAAGCTCAATGTAAGCATTTTAAAATTATTTAATATGAAAATTATATTTAAAACATTAAAACTATTTAATTGTCAAGCAATTTTGACTAGTAACCTTTTTTTTTTAGATTTGCCAAAGCACCAACTACAGGTCTAAAGCCATAGGCTTGGAGATTGATGAGAGCACAGATGTATCTGTGTGCAGACAGCTTGACATTCATGTGAGGTAGATCTACTCCATGTGTAACATTTAATGGATCAATAAAATGACAAATTATAGTTAATTAAATGTAAAAATTAATTATATTACTAGTAGATACTTGGACAATGAGGGGAAGGTCCTTTGCCAATTCCTGGATCTGATTTGCCTCACTGACGGGAAAGCAGATTCAATAGTGGGAGCAATAAAAACATCATTCACACAAAAGGCATCCCTACAAACTCTATATTTGGCCTTGGTACTGATGGTGCTGCTGTAATGACAGGTATTGTTTTGTACATAATTAAATTGCTTTGAATATAAATATATGTTTTAATTAATAAATGTTTTAATAGGAAGACAAAATGGAGTTTCAGAACAACTAACAGATGAAGGCCATGGCTACTAAGTGTCCACTGTGCTGCACATAGGCTAGCTCTAGCCTGTAAGGATGCATCTGAAGAGGTGCCTTACATGGCTACATTCAGAGGAACAGCTGCACCTGTTCTTTAGGAACAGTGCAAACCGCTCCGCTTCTCTGAAAGCTGCAGCAAGTTCTCGTGTGTGTGAGCTAAAAGTGAAGGTAAATAAATTAAAATTAAATGTCAATACGTGAAAACTTTACTTGTATTTACTGTATATTATTTGTACTATAGCAGCTCTGTTGTTTTATCTGTTATTGACTAGCAAGTCAAGGACACACGATGGCTCTCCCAACACGGGGCAGTAAAAAACTTGCTTGTAAACATCACTGGGTGTCCTGGCAGAAGAAGTAGACCCGAAAATGTCCTTCTGCTAAGGGACTGCATTCATTTCTTGCCACTTTCGCTTCATTGCTGCCCTTCACCTGCAAGCTGATGTGCTTCCTCACCTGGCACGCCTCTCAACGCTCTTTCAAACAGAAGATGTCATGTTCTTGGCAGTCAAAGAGCAGGTAATCTAAATAACTCATTTAACCACTAACCATGTTTATTTTTCACAAAAATAGGATATCACAACAATTACTCCCTTCACATGAATCATTTTACATTTCACTCTTGGCTTATTTTCCCAGGTCTCTGTCACCTTGGCCTTAATAAAGGGCATAAAAGATTCTGCTGGACATCAACCTGGCTCACATTTAAGTAAGCTGAACCAAAATCTGGAAGACCCTTCAGGACTGGGGGGCATTCTGCCTCTCAGCTGAACAGGAGAGAGGAAGATGAGGGGATGATATAAAAAGCAGACAGCAGTACTGGGAAAGATTTCAATCTCAGGTATAATTTTAATAATTATATGGCCTTTGGCTGACTATTTAGATACTTCAATTTAAGTTGTTGCACAGTGTTATTTTTACTCAAAATTCACTGACATTTTTCACAGGTATGATCAGGTCATGCGTCCTTATTTGGACAGCCTCATTGCCCATCTGTAGAGGCGTTTCAGTGAGGTTGAAGTTGTGGCTACATTCGGAATCCTTGTCCCCCAAGCAGCTTCACTCCCTGAGGAAACTGCACACAGAAAACTGAGAAAACTGGTGGAGAAGTTTTCCTCACATGTTGACTTTTGCACAGTCTCTGAAGAGTGGGCTTCTTTCAAGGAGCAAGTAGTCTCAGGTCCATTTAAGGTAACTGACAAAAATGTGACTTTTCATGTTACATCATGTTGTGACTCTACTATGTTGATATTATTTTGAACTTTTTCAGAGCAAGACACAGTTGACCATACTCTCTCTGTTGTCCTCAAAGTTTGGTGCCCTATACCCAACTTTGAGCCTACTGTCTTCCATTGCCCTGACAGTCTCAGTTAGCAGTGTTAACTGTGAGAGAGATTTCTCCACTATGAACAGGGTAATTAAAACTTTCCAATATATATATATTTATTAATCTATCACTTTTTAAGCCTAATAGTTAATGTTTATGCAGGTCAAGACAAACATCCGCAATAGGCTCCAAGGAGACCATCTTGCAGCCTGCATGCGGCTGTCAATAAATAGAACAGCTGTTTGTGACTTTCCTTATCAAGATGCTCTTGAAATGTTCTTTGAGAAGCCACGAAACATACACTGCAGTGATAAAAGCTGCACACTTTGTAAATAAATTGTAGTCATGTTGCTGTTGTTCTTTTCTGATATTTTCGGGTTTTTTTCAGTCCATGAACTCAAGTAAGTTGTCAAAGCCAATGTTATATGTAGCTAGCTTGTTATTTAAGTGTAAAAATGCATTGATCTCAATGAAAAAAAGTTTCTGAAACTAATTTGAAACTCATAGCAAGCACTAAACAATGAAATGGACCCCCCCCGGGTCAAGTAAAAAAATAATTTGAGCACCCCGCCAGGGGAGCTGATCTAGGGGAAACACTGCCGCTATGGTGACACGATGTACTTGCGTTCCTATGAGGCCCCACTTTTTCGTGTACCATGCGGCAACTGCTAATACGTCGTTAATGGTGGGTGGCCTGCTGTTTCATGCCTGTGCTGCGCCGACACGCACTATGCTTTCGGGGGCGCCTCAACACAATCTATGGTCTTCTACGGGCATGAACCGTCCCTGAACGGTCACTCCTCATACAAGAGCGTTTTATAGTGCCACCAACCTGTCAGAAGTGATAAAACCTCCAAAATATGGGCATCAAGTTGCCATAAGGGGCACGGATAGTTCTCCATAGTGCCACCAACCTGTTGTCATAGGCAGGTGCGCCGTATGGGGGGTAAAAGTTGGTACAATTCCAAGGGCCCTTGACTGACAGGGGCCCCAGATTGGCCTTTTTTTATTTATTTTATTTTTCATGGTGTGGTGGGCCCCTGATAATAATACATTAATGGTAGTAGCTTTGTTTTTACTTGTTTTAACAGTAAAACTTAAATATTATCTCTCCCCAGTGATAGGAATAACGGAGTTATAAATAAACGGCATTACAAACGGAGTTATTTTTTTCATTAACGGGTAATCTAAGTAGTTACTATGTCTATCGTTACAACTCTGTTACCGTTACAAACACTAAAATGGGGTACGTTATTTTGTCTTCCGCGCGCTGTCTCTCGCTGCTTGTTTACTTTTTTTTCCCCCTTGTTGAGGGAGAGGAGGAGGGGGAGCCGGGAGCAGAGGGGAGGGAGGGTAAGAGGGAGCAGAGGGGAGGGAGGGTTGAAACAACAATAAGGTTGATGCTGATTGGTTAAGGTAGAGTGTCAGGCAGAGGTCAGCCAATCAGAGGTTTTGTTGTTCAGTTCACTCTCAAACCACACGCGTGTTTCTGTTGCGAGATCTGGCAACACTGGCTTTAGCTCCAAATCTGAAAAGTTAGTAGAAGTGCAGCAATGGCGAGTCTGGATGAAGTTAGCAGAAGTCCTGCGAGTCTGAAAGGAAAGATGGCGTTTTCAAATTGGAAATACAGGCACTACTTTACTCTCCTTGAGGTAAAAGGCAAAAACGTCTATGTGAAGTGCACATTATGTCCTGAAGCGAAGTGTTTGTCGACGTCCGTCATTAGCAACTCAAATCTAATGAAGCATCTCACAACTGCACATGGTTCAACAAACTGGTGGCTAAAAACACTGCTGTTGACAGTAGTGATGACGATAGCAGACCAGGTGTGGCTAACGTGAGCTCTGCTAACAAAGAAGAATGTGGAGCCACGTCGTCCCAAGCAGTTAAAGTTGGATTTTTTTGCTCCACCAGCACAGAAACTTGTGACGCAGAATGAACTGAACAGATTGATAAGCAGGTATGTTGTTGAAAACATGCTCCCGTTATCAACACTTGACTCAGACTCATTCAGAACCCTTATTGGCAAAATACCGGGGAGAGCAGGTGTCGGTCCTCCATGCAAAAAGACATTTTCTAAATACATAGATGCAGAGTACGCTAAAATGAATGTCGAGCTGAAGATTGGATTTGAAGAATTAGAATATGTCTCTACTACTGCAGACATTTGGACTGCACATAATAAAAGTTATGTTGGTGTGACTGCCCACTGGATACATCCACAAAGCATGGAACGAAGAAAAGTAGCCCTGGCATGCAGACGATTTAAAGGTTGTCATACACATGACAGTATTGCATCTGAACTTGACAACATTCATTCATTCTATGGCATATCCCACAAAATAACATCAACCGTCACAGATAATGGCTCTAATTTTGTCAAAGCCTTCAAGAAGTACCAGCCTGTGGAGGATGATGAGTCTGAGGATGATGAAGATGAGGTGACATTTGTGAACATTAATGATGTCTTGCAAAACAGTGTTGGTGATGATAATGATGGCGCTTGTTGTCATGGCTTGCTATCTACCTGCTCTCCTGAACTTTTTACTGCTGTTCGTGTTCTGCCTTTTTTCATCGACGATGCATCCTCGCTTCTGGTCTATGATCGCTCAACTCTTCTAAGTCTCCAAGACTCGCTGATCAACACACCGACTACTGGCAAATATGGACATTTTAAGCCTCCTCCTCTTCCACCTTTCTTAGCGTCTGTTCCAGCTTACCTACAACGCAACGCGGCCACGTTGCCACGCAACAAGCGACGCAGAAGACGCGGAACGAGGGCAGGCATGCTGGTGAGATTTAAAAAGTATCTCTCGTCTCACAACACGGCGACGGCTGATTTACCTCCTGAATTCAGCGTCTTTGATGTCCGTCGTTCCTTCGCCCGTCGCCATAGATGCCTTGTTGCTGTCAATCATGACGTCAGCGATCAGTATCCATCTTGTTCTCCCGTGAGGGCAAAGAAGCGAGGAGGCTGCGTTAAACAGAACCTCCGCCCGCTCGCTCGAGCTGAAAGTGACGTAACTGGCAGTGTTCCAGTTCGTGCAGCACTGTTTAACGCCAGATCAATCACTAATAAAACTTTTATATTAAGTGATTTGATCTCAACTCATCGTCTGGATCTGTTCCTGATCACTGAAACTTGGCAGAAGAAAGGAGACAACAGCTGCTTCTCTGAACTCCTTCCAAATGGCTACGCCCACCTGAGCGCACCGCGTGGGGCTGGAAGGGGGGAGGTGCATTCAAGTACCGCTTGTTGCCTCAGAAAAACTATAACAGCTTTGAAATAATGGTTTTTGTGCTGGAATCTGCTAAACCTCTGCTGTGTGGTCTTTTTTATAGACCTCCACAATACAATAAAAATTTTCTCAGTGAGTTTTCAGAACTACTGGCTGAATTACTCCCAAAATTTGACTCGCTGCTCTTTTGGGGAGATTTCAACGTGCACACCTGCTGTTAAAGTAATCAACTTGGATATGAGTTTCAGGACCTTCTGGACTCTTTTAACCTGTCGCAGTCTGTCTCGGGGGCCACCCACAGCCAGGGTCATACACTGGACCTAATTATCTCCCACGGCCTACACATATCTGCTGTAGAGATTCTGGACACCTGTATTTCTGACCACTATCCCATATTATTTGACTTTTCCACCCCTCTTGCATCGAAAGCTGTTCTCCCGGCACATCTCTGCCGCTCCATCACCCCATCTTCCCAAGGTCAGTTCACTGATGCCTTTAAGAGCACTGACTTATGCTCTGCTGTCAGCATGGACCCATCTCTACATCCTGAGGACTTCATCACCTCCTTCCATCACACCTGCACAACGATCTTGGACTCCATCGCTCCTCTCAAACAGGCATCTTCAAAAAACAGACCTTCACCATGGCTCAACGAAACGACGCGAGCTCTTCGACAACGCTGCAGAAAAGCAGAGCGAAAATGGAAGCGGGACCGCCTTCATGTATCCCAGGGAATACTGAGAGACTGTCTCTGTGATTATCAAAATGCTGTGAAGCAGGCCAAATCACAGTACCTCTCCAATTTAATCACCACCAGCTCCAACCGTCCGAGGACGCTATTCAACACACTACAGTCTGTTATCAGTCCATCTGTCAATGTTCTGAAAACTGCCACTCAGTCTACCTGTGACGACTTTCAGAGCTATTTTGTCAACAAAATAGACTCTATCAGACAGAACATTGTCAGTCCATCCAACACTGTCCAATCATGTGCATCTGCAATAACCACTGCTGTTTTTGACCAGTTTGACCTGGTTTCACTCCCAAACCTCATCAAGGTGGTTCAGCAGATGAAACCAACAAACTGTTCTCTGGACATCATTCCCTCTAAAATGTTCAAACAGTCCTTTGATGTAATTGGTCCTTGTGTTTTGTCATTTATCAACAGCTGTCTAACTTCAGGTTATGTGCCATCTGCTTTCAAACATGCTGTGGTCAGGCCTCTCCTCAAAAAACCAGGCCTAGATCCTACAGCTCTCTCTAATTTCAGGCCAGTTTCCCATCTGTCATTTTTATCGAAGGTCCTAGAAAAGATTGTTTTTATTCAACTTCAATCTTTTCTTGAGCACAACAACCTGTTTGAAACATTTCAGTCAGGTTTTCGAGCTCGTCACAGTACTGAATCTGCACTGCTCAAAGTGCAGAATGACATTCTTCTGTCTCTGGATGCAAAAAACCCTGTTCTGCTGGTGATGTTAGACCTCTCAGCAGCTTTTGACACCGTCGACCACCAGGTACTAATCAACCGCTTGTCTCAGCTGGTTGGCTTCCAGGGAACGGTGCTTGAGTGGTTCAAATCTTACCTGACTGGGAGAACCTTTTCTGTCATGATAGGTGAGCTGTCCTCCTCTTCATCAATCCCTCTGACCTCTGACGTACCACAGGGATCCATTCTGGGGCCAGTCCTCTTTTCTCTTTACATGCTCCCATTAGGATCAATCATTGCACGTCATAATCTGTCTTTTCACATGTATGCAGACGATTTACAAATCTATCTGCCAGTCACTCCCAACCCCTCACCCAGTTCAAACACTCTTGTCAACTGCTTAAATGACATTAAGCACTGGCTCTCTCAAAACTTTCTCCACCTAAACACAGATAAAACTGAATGCATTTTGTTTGGTGCACCCGATGACACCAGCAACATCCTTCCCAGTACCAGTGTTGGTTTTCCCCTCACCCACTTCAACCCGGTGGTCAGAAATCTTGGAGTACAGCTTGACTCCAACTTAAAGTTTGATAAACAGATCAGTTCTGTTGTCAAGACCAGCTTTTTTCAGCTCCGTCTACTCTCTAAAGTGAAGTCATTTCTCAGCCGTAGTGATCTGGAGAAGGCCATCCATGCCTTTGTGACCTCGAGACTTGACTATTGTAATGCTTTGTATGTTGGTATTAATCAATCCTCCATTTCCCGTTTGCAGCTTGTACAGAACTCTGCCGCCCGCTTTTTGACCAACACACGAAAATATGAATACATCACTCCTGTCCTGTCCTCTCTACACTGGCTCCCGGTTCAGTTCAGGATACAGTTCAAGCTGCTCCTGTTTGTTTTCAAAGCTCTGAATGGACTTGCACCTCTGTACATCTCAGAACTTTTGAAAGTCCATCAGCCCGGCAGAGCTTTACGCTCTGCCAGTCAACACCTGCTGGAGGTGCCTCGCTCGAGGTACAAACAATGGGGAGACCGGTCCTTTTCTGTTGCCGGTCCAAAAGCCTGGAACAGCCTCCCCCTTGAGCTGCGTGCCACCTCTGATCTGACTCTGTACAAAACCAAACTGAAGACCCACTTGTTCAAAAAAGCTTTCAGTGTGTGACTTTTACAAGCCCAAAACCGGAAAAGTTGGCACGTTGTGCAAATCGCAAATAAAAACAGAATACAATGACTTGCAAATCTTTTTCAACCCATATTCAACTGAATAGAATGCAAAGACAATATATTTAATGTTCGAACGGAGAAACTTTATTTTGTTTTGCAAATAACCATTAACTTAGAATTCAATGGCAGCAACACATTGCAAAAAAGTTGGCACAGGGACATATTTACCACTGTGTTACATCGCCTTTCCTTTTAACAACACTCAGTAAACGTTTGGGAACTGAGGAGACCAATTTTTGAAGCTTTTCAGGTGGAATTCTTCCCCATTCTTGCTTGATGTACAGCTTAAGTTGTTCAACAGTCCGGGGTCTCCGTTGTCGTATTTTACGTTTCATAATGCGCCACACATTTTCAATGGGGGACAGGTCTGGACTGCAGGCAGGCCAGGGGAGGACCCGCACTCTTTTGCTACGAAGCCACGCTGTTGTAACACGTGCAGAATGTGGCTTGGCATTGTCTTGCTGAAATAAGCTGGGGCGTCCATGAAAAAGACGTCGCTTGGATGGCAGCATATGTTGCTCCAAAACCTGTATGTACCTTTCAGCATTAATGGTGCCTTCACAGATGTGTAAGTTACCCATGCCTTGGGCACTAATGCACCCCCATACCATCACAGATGCTGGCTTTTGAACTTTGCGCCTATAACAGTCCTGATGGTTCTTTTCCTCTTTGGTCCGTAAGACACGACGTCCACAGTTTCCAAAGACAATTTGAAATGTGGACTCATCAGACCACAGAACACTTTTCCACTTTGCATCAGTCCATCTCAGATGTGCTCGGGCCCAGCAAAGCCGGCGGCGTTTCTGGATCTTGTTGATGAATGGCTTTTGCTTTGCATAGTAGAGCTTTAACTTGCACTTACAGATGTAGCGACGAACTGTAGTTACTGACAGTGGTTTTCTGAAGTATTCCTGAGCCCATGTGGTGATATCTTTTACACACTGATGTCGGTTTTTGATGCAGTACCGCCTGAGGGATCGAAGGTCACGGGCATTCAATGTTGGTTTTCGGCCTTGCCCCTTACGTGTAGTGATTTCTCCAGATTCTCTGAACCTTTTGATGATATTACGGACCGTAGATGGTGAAATTCCTAAATTCCTTGCAATAGCTCGTTGAGAAAAGTTGTTCTTGAACTGTTCGACAATTTGCCCACGCATTTGTTCACAGAGTGGTGACCCTCGCCCCATCCTTCTATGTGGATGACTGAGCATGTCAAGGAAGCTGCTTTTATACCCAATCATGGCACCCACCTGTTCCCAATTTGCATGTTCACCTGTGGGATATTCCAAATAAGTGTTTGATGAGCATTCCTCAAATTTCTCTGTCTTCTTTGTCACTTGTGCCAGCTTTTTTGAAACATGTTGCAGGCATCAAATTCCAAATGAGCTAATAATTGCAAAAAATAACAAAGTTTACCAGTTCGAACGTTAAGTATGTGGTCTTTGCAGTGTGTTCAATTGAATATAGGTTGAAAAAGATTTGCAAGTCATTGTATTCTGTTTTTATTTGCGATTTCCACAACGTGCCAACTTTTCTGGTTTTGGGCTTGTATTATTTTGGTATTTTAGTATGTAGCATTTTTATTTCCCTTGCCTTCTTTTATTGCTGTTGTTTTTAATTCTTTTTTTCACTGTTTTATTGTTCCAATTTATTCATCTTTCTATCCTGTTAAGCACCTTGGTCAATGCAAGGCATTGTAGGAAGGTGCTATACAAATAAAGTTTATTATTATTATTATTATTATAATGATGACGTTGTAATTACTTTGCCACCACATCAGATATGTGCATCACACACTTTAAACCTTGTTTCATGTACTGATGTTGACAAGTGGATACTGTCAAGACCAGAAACAAAAGCAATATACAGGAGTGCTACAGCCAAATGCACAGCTTTATGGAACAAGGCTAGCCTTTCAACTGTGGCTGCAGAGACTGTTGATGATGTAATCACAAGGAAGCTGCTAGTCCCTTGCAGTACAAGATGGAACTCGTTTTATGATGCCCTTGCTCGCATCTGTGAGATCCCTATAGTTGCACTGAACAACATCTCTTCCAAGTTTGTTTTGAAAGCCATCACAGAACGGGAGCATCAGTTCCTCAAGGAATACTGTATGGTAATGAAGCCACTAACAGTAGCCTTAGACATACTTCAGGGAGAAGACAACTGTTTCCATGGCACACTCCTACCCACACTGGAGACATTGATGTTGAAGACCCTGGCCCTGAAGAGTGGTCTGCAAATCCTCGTTGACCTTCCAGAGGCAATTGTTACAGTAATAACTAATATTTATTTTTAAATACATTCATACATAATGAAAAGATACAATTTAAATTAAATATATTTGTAAACTTACAATGTGTAATGCTGTGTGTGTGTGTGTGTGCGTGCGTGCGTGTGTGTATGGATAGTCAGTATAATATTTACTTTGTATATCATTGCAGGCAATCAAAACAAGATTTGCAGAGGTGCTGGAAAGTGAGAATGCCGTCTTGGCTGCTGTGACTCTGCCCAGGTTTAAACTACGTTGGCTGCGGACGCAGGACAGGAAGGACAAGGCCAAGGCAAGTCTGCTAGCAGAGTGCCGGAAAAGTGCTCAAAATGAAGACCAGCAAACAGGTACTACCATCACACCAGCATGCACTGAGTCAGCCATGGAGAATGAGTTCTTCTCCTCTGAGGATGAGGATGACACCTCTGCTACTGCTGAAAGCCAAGTTACTGATTATTTCACATCAGGAGCACAAGGGATGGACAGTCTTAATAGATTTCCACTTGTAAAGAACATTTCACTCAAATACAATGCAGCCACTCCATCTAGTGCCCCTGTGGAAAGACTGTTTAGTTTAGGGACACTTGTATTCACTCCAAAGAGGAACAGACTTTCCGACCAGAAGTTTGAAAGGCTTCTACTTCTAAGATACAATCACTGGTTTAAGAGGTAAGATGGTCAGCAGATGACTGGGTTGACTGAGTGGATAAATGAATCCATCTATGCATGGATAGTTTAGTAGCTAATGTTGGATTTGTTCAGGTAATTCAGATTTTCAGTACTGTTTTAAAAGTACTTCATATTGTTCATATTGTTAAAATTGTTCTTTTGTTTTTAAGAAAATACTTGAAGAAAATACTTGAAGAACCAGTTGTGTGAGGGTTTGATTTTATTTTTCACTACAGAGTTAAAAACACTTATTTTAACTGTTTACTTTTATTTCTAAGAAAACACTTGTACACAGTGTGTACATAATATTATTTTGTTAAACTGTATTTTTGTAATGAAGAAAATAACTTGAATGTCAACCAGTCATGTTCTGTTGCAGTGCTGTAAGTATTAAAAGTTTTGTGTTAAGTACCTGTCTTTGCAATTCTACTTTAAATTCGTAGATATATCTACCGGTAAACTTAAACCAACCAAACAAACAATAGTTACTTTCCCTGGTAACTAATTACTTTTATAGGGGAGTAATTCAGTTACTAACTCAGTTACTTTTTGGGAGAAGTAACTAGTAACTATAATTAATTACTTTTTTAAAGTAACATTCCCAACACTGTCTCTCCCAGACCAAAAAGCAAACATCCTCATATTTAACAAACACCCCCCTGTATCTGCATGAAATGGTATGTTCCTAGCTGCTTTAACTCACTTGACGCTGCTGGTATTACTTTGCAGTCAGAGGATGACAGAGTAACAAACATGCTGCCCAGAAAAATTGTAAAATCAGGCTGTCAAAAAAGGAAAGAGAAAAAAGAAAAGGAAGACAGACAAAGGAAAGGGTGTCGATTTGTAACAAAGTTTTTCCCCAAGAGAGGTGGGTAGAGATGTGCGTGATTATCAACCTGTTCGCTAGCTTAGCCCCCATTTCACGATGGCATATTATGCCATCAGTTTGAGTGTGCAGTATGTTACCACTGATTTGAGAGCAGATATATGAACTAACAATAATTTGAAGCGTGTTTGCGTTCAGAACACATGC
>JBBPBX010055181.1:0-23194 GCA_038048925.1 Garcialebias charrua | reverse complement strand
TTGTAAAGTGTATTTAAAAAGGAAAGAGAAGGAGCAAAGGCTGGCATTATACCAGTTTCCCCTCCACTCCAACTCTAACCCAGGCCCTAATTGTCTAAATGCATAATGTTGAGTGAGCATAGGCATGGGGGCGAGATTGATGTCATCCCGCCACCCATAGCCATAGTGCTCACTCCTTCCCTATATGTGACTTTTATGAAGATGTTTATGAATGAATGTCTAAAGTGTATATAAAATTGAGTCCCAGGTGCTCTTAACAACAGAGATGTAAAACCATTGCAGCACACCCGAGACCCAAATTCCCTACATGTATTAATTTAAGATGAAGAGGGCGGAGGTGCGTGTTGAGGGATGGGGAGAAAAATAACTGCAGGAACAGTGCTCCCACAGCGAGTCAGCTCCCCCGCTGACCCTGCTTACCCCCCAGCTCGCCAAGGTCCACCCAAGGAGCGAGGTAAAGGAAACACCTCTCCGACCGCCAGGACATTGAGCCAAGACCAGAGAGGGACACGGCCCCGAGGGCCGCCAACAGCAGAACCAACAGCCCACACCCGCCAGGGCCGCCACGACCCCTGCGAACCGCAGTCAGCCCGCCGTCCAAGAGGACACAAAATCCCACATGGACGACACGGCCAAGAGCGCCCGCCCAACCGTCGACAGAGCCAGGAAGCACCAAGAACAGGCCCCAACCGGGGCCCGCACACCGGCCAAGTATAGTCCAAGACCATCATCCAGGACATCCACCTAATCCCCACCCCAGAAGAAATACTATACCCACCCTTCATATTAACAACTTTCAGAACACATAACACATTAGACACCCAGGCTGGGTTTGCCCGCCCCCTCCCATTGGCCACCAGTCACGCCCCCAGACACCCACCCCCCAGCATATGAACCCCAACCCACCAGCGAGCCGAGAGCCCCCGGCCAGAGCTGGGCACCAGAGCGCCAGCCAGCCCATAGCCCGGCGACCCGCCCGCCAGAGCCCAAGACCCCCGACCCCCACCAGGCCCAAGCCCGGGGACGACGCGCCCCCAGAGTCCCAAGCCCCCGGCACCCACCCCGAAACCACCCCAGCACGGCCGGGTCACCGACCGGCGACCCATGACCGCCGCCACCGACCACCCGAGGGCCCGCATGCCGCCCCCAGTAGATGTCCCCCAGAACCCCCCCCGGTCCTCCCCAGGTCGAAGACGAGGTCCTCCCCGCCCAAGCAGCCCTAACCCCCCGGCGCCCCAAACCCCAACCCCCCCCCTCCAGTCCCAATGCCCCACAAGGCCACATCCCAGACCCCCCACCCTCACTACGTAACGGAGCCGATCAAAGAATGCCAAATAGGTTGATCCAATGTGTCGGCAGATGCTGTTTCAAGACTAATATGATCTAACAGAAGATTTTTATACTGATTAACGCTAAGATTATTTTTATTTTTCCAATTTACGAGTATGGTTTTCTTTGCGATGCATAAGGCAGTGAAAAGCATATAGGATGTATTTTTTTCTAGTATAACATCTTCAAAGATACCCAATAAGCAAACAGATGGAGAGAGTGGGATATTAATTTTCAAACATTTAGACAAGTCTTCACATACCTGTACCCAGAACCTCTGAACGGGTGGACAGAACCAGAGCGCGTGAATATAATCATCAGGTGTATTACTTATGCACTGTGAGCACTTGTTAGATGGTATAAAGCCCATCTTAAACATTCGCTCCCCTGTATAATGTACTCTATAGAGAACCTTATATTGTATTAATTGTAAATTGGAGAGTCTAGTCAATTTAAAAGTATTTGAACATACTTGAGACCAAATTTTTTGTTCAAAGTTGATTGATAAATCTGACTCCCATTTTTCAACAGGTAGTGCTATCGAGTCATCGATCCTAGACAATTTTTTGTATATTTTAGATAATAATTTCGGTGGTTGAAAATTAATAAACTCTAACACACATGTTGGGGTTTCCAACAATGTTTTATTAAGCTTAAATTTCTTTTTTACAATTGACTTAATTTGTTGGTATTGTAGGAAATATTTATTATCAATGTCATATTGTATTATTAATTTATTAAATGGAATAAAGTCTATACCCTCAAATATGTGTTCCAGACATTCAATACCTTTCATTCTCCAACCTGGGAAATTTAACATATTATTTTCTTGTTGAATGTCAGGATTGTTCCAGAGAGGTGTATGTCTACATGGGAGTAGTGAAGACTTTGTCATTTTCAGATACTCCCACCATGCTGTCAGAGATGAGCTAATATTGATGCTCTTAAAGCAGACATGTCTTTTTAAATCTGTACTGATAAATGGTAGATCTGAAATCCTAATATTATTACATAAAGTTTGTTCTATATCTATCCAAGTTTCATCTAGTGCATTCGGTTTTAACCACTTTGATATATATTGTAATCTGTTTGCTAAATAGTAGTAATAAAAGTTTGGAAGTTCTAATCCTCCGGTATCTTTAGATTTTTGTAATGTTTTTAAACTAATACGCGGAGTTTTATTGTTCCAAAGGAATTTAGATATAGAAGAGTCCAGGGACTTAAACCATTCATTTGAAGGTTTATTTGGAATCATTGAGAATAAATAATTTATTCTCGGCAGCACCATCATTTTTACTGAGGCAACTCTTCCCATAAGTGATATGGGTAGAGATCTCCATCTAGTAAGATCGTCTTCAATTTTCTTTAATAATGGGATATGATTTAATTTTATTAAATCCTCCAATTTAGGAGAGATATTAACACCTAAATATTTAATATTACCTGATTGTAGTCTTTCATTAAGAGAATTATTAAACACACAATTTATCGGAAGCACTGTAGATTTTGTCCAGTTTATAGAATAATCAGAAACTTTTGAAAATGAGTTTATTAACTTGATAACATTGGATATTGAGTTTCCTGAGTTCTCAAGAAAAAGCAAAACATCGTCAGCATAAAGACTCATTTTATGTTCTATGTTTCTACCCTTTATGCCTTTAATATCAACACTTTGCCTTATTGCTGCTGCTAACGGTTCAATAAAAATAGCAAATAATGCTGGTGAAAGTGGACAACCTTGCCTGGTGCCCCTCTGTAAACAGAAGCTTGAAGATAATTGATTATTTGTCCTGACACACGCTGTTGGTGAACTATATAATATTTTTAACCAGTTAATGAAGTAATCCCCAAATCCAAATTTATTTAAGGTAGCAAATAAGAAATTCCAATTTACTCTATCGAATGCTTTTTCAGCATCTAAAGAAAAAATAGCTGTTTCAATATTTTTAAAATACGAATACTCTATTACATTATATAATCTTCGTGTATTTGTGTCTGAGTGTCTTCCTTTTATGAATCCGGTTTGGTCTGGATGTATAATAACAGGAGTTATCTTCTCTAGTCTTTTAGATAAGACTTTACAAATTATTTTAACATCAACATTAATGAGAGAGATTGGACGATAACTCGTAGGTAATACTGGGTCTTTGCCTGGCTTTAATAAGAGACTAATGTTGGCTGAATTCATATGTGTTGGTAGCCTGCCATTTTCTTCTGACTCAAGTAGCACTCTATAAAATATTGGTTCCAGTATATCCCAGAACTTTTTATAGTATTCTACTGGATATCCATCAGGACCTGGCGATTTCTTATTAGGCATGCTTTTAATTGCTTCATGGAGCTCATCTGAAGTTAATGGTGAGTCTAGTTTTGATGATTGACTAATATCTAGTTTTGGGAGTGTTACTTTCTCTAAGAATTCATTAATATCCTCATTAGATGGATTTATTTGTGGAGTGTATAGAGTTTTATAGAAATCTTTAAAAACATTGTTTACTTTTCCCTCATCATGAATTATATTTCCATCTTTATCTTTAATACCATATATATATGTTTTTTCTTTGTTTAATTTAAGTTGATTAGCTAAAAAGCTCCCTGATTTATTACCGTATTCAAAATTATCTAATCTAAGTCTTTGTATCAAGAATTTATTTTTCTTATCAATAATTTCATTTAGTTCTAATTTTACTTTGCGTAGTTTTTGCTGTGTTTCCTCTTCTTGTAGACCTTCTAATAGTTTAATGGATTTCTCTAATTCCTCAATACGTTTATTTTCTTTTTTCTTTTTATTTGTTGAATAGGATATTATTTTACCTCTCATAACTGTTTTCCCAGCCTCCCAAAGTGTACATGCTGATGTTCCTGGCAAATCATTCAACTCTAAATATGATGCCCATTCTATTTTAAAATATTGCAAAAATTCTTCTTCTTGAAGCAGTGATGTATTGAATCTCCAATTTATATTTTTTCTAGTTTCTTTTTTATAATCTAAATATAGAGTAACTGGTGCATGATCGCTGACAGCAATGGTGTGTATCTTAGTGTCTGAAATGTTGGTCAGCAATGAATTGCTTACTATGAAATAATCTATACGAGAATATGAGTGATGCACATGTGAAAAGAAAGAATATTCTTTGCTATCAGGGTGAAAAGAACGCCATGCATCGCAGAGTCCATAATCATTCATATACTGTTTAACTATATTTATAGATTGCCAACTGCGTTGAGTTCCCACTGTATTCAGTCTGTCTATTTTGTCATTGAAACCAAAGTTGAGATCACCTCCCATTACCAGTGAGGAATCCATGTGCTTTGATAGAGTGGAAAAAAAGTCATGAAAAAAAGAAGCGTCGTCTACATTTGGCCCATATATGCTAACTATACAATAATTTTGTCTAAATATTGATAACTTTAATATTATATATCTACCGTGTGGGTCTATAACCTGATCTAATACTGTGAAGTTAACATTTTTATGTATTAAAATTGCTACCCCTCTTTGTCTAGAATTATAACAGGCTGAGAATACATTAGGAAACTCTGAAGATTTTAGCTCATCTACAGTTGAGGCCAATTTATGAATTTCTTGGAGTAATACAACATCTGCCTTTAATCTTTTAATCTGATTAAAAATCCTATATTTTTTATGTTGGCTACCGGCTCCATTAATGTTCCATGTGACAAACCCTAAAGAACCCATACTTGTGCTAATGATAATAAATCTATACCACACCCACTATCACAAATATAAAAGATAACAATAGATCCAGACAAAAACATATTCCTTAATGAATAACTATATATGATTTTTAAATAAAGTAATTGCTGTTTCTTTTGAAAATGAATCAGGGAAGTTTTCATTCATAAAGTAATTGTATGGATATACAAAGACGTGTGTGAACCCTTGTGCTTGTGCGCTGATAATTGTTGAGTTAGAAAAATATAGACAAGAAAACAAAGAGAAATGATATACATGGAAACATAATTCAGATAAGAAAAAACAAAAACACCCTCTTACCACATCAAGTGTCATCCCACCTTGTGTATCACCACTATCTGAGTGTGTCCCACCACCGAGCTGTGCTGAAAAAAAATTAAATATATCTGGTAAGTAATATTAACAAATACTATATTTAATAATATTAATCAATATTAGCAACCGATATAGTTCTTACCTTGATCATATGGCTAATAAAGCCAAGGAGTAGTTTCTGGATCTCTAAACAGCTGACCGTTTATATAGAGTTTATCCACAGAGATGTTAGCCCTTATTCCTTCGCTTATATTCTTCTTTCTTATCGGGAATAGTACTTTCCTTCTGCTCAGGATTTCTGCAGGATATTGATCGTTCATACTAAAATGTGTCCCACGTAGTTCCCTACCCCGGCTTTTAACCTGTTCCTTTTGTTTATAATGTTCGAATTTAGCTATTATCGGGCGCGGTCTAGTGTTCCCAGGCCGTTTAGCCCCGAGGCGGTGAACTCGATGAAAAGTAATTGCTTTAATGGTTTCACTCGGCAACTTTAGCTGTTTTTGAAAGAAGTCCCGAACCAAGGCCTCCGGATTTTCCTCCGCCCCCTCCGGAATCCCAGAGAAAATAACATTATCCCGCATACTTCTGGCTTGGATATCTAATACTGACTCTTTAAATTTTTTATTATCCCCGGAAAGTTGCAACATCTGATCTTTAAGCTGTCCAACTGTTACCTTTAGCTCAATGTTTTCATTAGCTAGAGATGCTACCTGTTCCTGGGTGAACTCCAGTGATTGTCTCAACCCCATTACTTCCTTCTGCAGCTCCTCAACTAACGCCAGCCGGGCGTCCAAGCTAGACAACTTTTTATCAATTGACTCCAGAATCGTCACGAAGCCTGAATTATCCACCGAAGGTTCCGAAACGCTATCTGAGCTTCCCTCTCTGTACCGTTTAGCATTCGGCTTTGACTCGCCACCGCTACCGCTCGTGTTAGCCGAATCGCTACCCGCACCGGATGTTACATTAGGGTCGCTCATGACAAACCTTTCAAAATAATCGTCGATAAACAACTCAAGGCTCTCCGACGTTTCCACGTCCAGTTTTGTGGAAATAATGGGGGGAGAAAAGATCGGTTATCAAATTTTTAATACCTTTTTAAATGATCTTACATTTAGTTATATAGTTTATTTAAATAAATATGGACTTACCAAAGCTTTATCATAATACTCACGCACAAGTATAGAGTTTTTCAGCAGTAGCTCATTCCCCACAGTTGCACTTCTTAATAGACCTTTTACCAGTTGACGTCATCACGCAAATCTCGCCTGAAACGAATGTTCTGATTGGACGGCAAAATGCCGCGGCGAATCGAAACCGGATGTTGGGGCTAGCAGGAAGGAGCCAAGGAGCTTCGTAATGATAGCGAGTTGTAATTTAGAAGCTTGTTTTCTTAAAATAGTGAACAACCACTGGTCAAAATGCCTGAACATTGTGCCGCGGATACGAGAGGAGGTGATTGTGTGCGCTGATGGAAAATGGGGAAATCCTTCAGGCTTTTTGCGAATGTCCAGCAGGGTGAGTTAACTCCTGTGTAGTTGTCAACAACCTTTATATCCAAGCGTCAGAAATAAATGTTTTAAATTTCTCACACCAATATTTCTGATATTTAGACTGATTTGGTTATTGTGATTACAGACACTGTACTCATCAATAACTTGTCTGTATATGACCTGGGTGTCTCAGACCACAGGGTCATCTCCCTGGAAGTGCCTTCAACTTCGCCTGCATCTAACCCTTGAAGTCAAGACTGGTGTCTTTCTCCCGTTCAGCCCCCTGGTACACTGGTGAGCTGCGCAGGATGAAGGCAACTGGCCGTGCTATTGAGAGACGTGTAAAATCATCTGGTCTCTTGGTACATAAGCAAGCGTACAAAGAACATCAGAAAGCGTACGCCTATTCTCTTAAAGAAGCACGCTCCAAATATTATTCCAACATCATCAACACCTGCCCTGGAAACTCTAAACAGCTCTTCTCCACAATAACTCATCTGCTTAATCCCATTAAACAAACTCATGAGGACTCTGTTCAAAAATGCAACCTGTTCCTCTCATCATTTAAAAACAAAGTTGACACTATCAGATCTCAGCTCCACAACCTCCCTGATCTTAGTGTGCCATCTACCCGTCTGCTTTCTGGGACCCTGAGCAGCTTTGATGAAGTCGTTCAGAGTGAGGTGGAGACCATCCTCAAGAAAATGAAGCCTTCATCCTGCGCCCTGGATCCCTTCCCCTCGTCTCTCATAAAATCCAATCACTCTGCAATAAGCCCATTAATCACACAAATAATAAACAAGTCTCTACAATCTGGTCATGTTCCATTGCCTCTAAAAACTGCCATCATTAGGCCTCTTCTGAAAAAATCTAATTTGGATCCCGACATTTTTTCTAATTACCGCCCAATTTCCCACCTCCCATTTCTGTCCAAAGTGCTGGAGAAAGCAGTTGCTGCTCAGCTGCAGGACCACCTACAGCAACACTCTCTGTATGAGAAGTTCCAGTCTGGATTCAGAGCAGCTCACAGTACTGAGACTGCACTGCTGAGAGTAACAAATGATGTCCTCATGGCTGCTGACACTGGTTCTCCCTCCATCCTTGTCCTCCTTGACCTCACTGCAGCCTTCGACACTGTGGACCATAGTATCCTCCTCCACCGTCTTCATGTGGAGGTCGGTCTCTGTGACACTGTCCTGGACTGGTTCAATTCTTTCCTCTCCAATAGGCTGGAATGTGTTAGCCTTGGCAATGCCACTTCCCAGACAGTCGGTGTCTCCTGTGGTGTCCCTCAGGGGTCAGTTCTGGGGCCCCTGCTGTTTTCCCTCTACATGCTGCCTTTAGGTCAAATTATTAATCAGTTCAACATTTCTTTTCACTGCTATGCCGACGACACACAGCTTTACATCAGGACTGGAGCATCATCATCATCCCTATCTCCATCTTCACTCACTGTTCTCTCTGCCTGCCTGGAGGAAATAAAGGCATGGATGAATCAGAACTTTCTTCAATTAAACTGCTCGAAGACTGAGGCCATATTGATTGGCACCCCTCACCAGATACAAACATCAACTTTAACAACAATCTCCTTCTCTGGTCAAGACATCCCCCTCTCCACCTCTGTTACAAATCTTGGAATAAAAATGGACTCTCATCTTACATTTGAAAATCACATTACCATACCATACCATACCATTTTATTTATAAAGCACTTTAAACAGGAACAAGTCCACACCAAAGTGCTGGACAAACAAACACGCAACAGGCAACACAGACAATGAAGTACAACACGAAAAACATAAAAACATTGCAGATCATAAATCAAACGATCCAATACAAATCAGCTGGCATTGAAAGCGATGGAGTAGTAGTGAGTTTTTAACCGGGATTTGAAAACCGAGAGGGAGGGGGCCTGTTTGATGAGCAGCGGTAACTCGTTCCAGAGTCTTGGGCCTGCTACAGAGAACGCCCTGTCACCCCTGCGCTTAAGGCGAGTTTCTGGAACTATTAAGAGTACCTGATCCTCTGACCTCAAAGCACGTGGAGGGACATATGGGTGTATCAGATCCGAGAGATAGGCGGGGGCGAGACTGTTCAGCGATTTGTAGACATACATGAGAATTTTGAATTGGATTCGAAGATGAACCGGTAGCCAGTGAAGGGAGGCCAAGACTGGTGTAATGTGCTCTCTTTTGCGTGTGCTGGTTAAAAATCGGGCAGCTGCGTTCTGAACCAGTTGTAATCGTGCAATGGTGGCTTGACTGACGCCAAACAGAAGTGAATTGCAGTAATCAAGCCTAGATGTAATGAATGCGTGAATCACTGTCTCCAGGTTGTTTTTGGATAATATGGGCTTCAGCTTAGACAGACGCCTCAGCTGGAAAAAACAGGATTTGACGATCATGTTTACATGACTGTTGAGTTTCATGGCAGGATCCATTATCACTCCCAGATTTGTGACTTTTTGTTTTTCGGACAGGGGTAGAGCAGACAGGTCAATGCAGTGGTTTGAGGTTGTGTCATTGGGAAGGAACAATATGGCTTCAGACTTCTTATCATTGAAGCTTAAGAAATTTAAAGCCATCCAGTCCCTGATGTCAGCCAGGCAGTCGAGCAGAGGTTGAATAGAGCCTGTACCATTTTGTCTTAGGGGGAAGTAGATTTGACAGTCATCAGCGTAGAAGTGGAAAGGTATATTGTGTTTCCGGAAAATAGCACCGAGTGGCAGCAGGTATAAGGAGAACAAGAGAGGACCCAGGATGGACCCCTGCGGAACCCCCCATTTAAGAGCCGCCACTGCAGAAGTAAAATCATTGATGGACACACAAAAAGACCTGTCAGAGAGGTAGGATCTGAACCAGTTTAGGGCTGATCCTGAGATGCCCACCCACTGCTCCAACCTAGCAATGAGGATCTCATGGTCGATGGTGTCGAAAGCGGATGTGAGGTCCAATAGGACAAGCAGCACAGAGTCACCAGTATCTGTGGATAGGAAGATGTCGTTAAAAACCTTCAGTAGGGCAGTCTCAGTGCTGTGGAGGGATTTGAAGCCAGACTGGAATAGCTCGGGGATAGCGTGATCCTCCAGGAAGCACTTTAGTTGGGACTCAACTATTTTCTCTAGAAGTTTAGAAACAAATGGGAGTCTGGAGACAGGCCTGAAATTGGATAATACTGACGGGTCGAGGTTTGGTTTTTTCAGGAGGGGTTGAACAGCAGCATGTTTTAATGATTTTGGCACCACACCCGAGGATAGACTGCTATTTACAATCGAGAGAATGGAGGGACCTAGAGTGTGAAAAACCTCCTTTAGAAGCCGAGGGGGGACCACATCGAAGGGGGAGCCAGATGGTTTCAGGCTGCACATGACCTGCTCTAGAGAGGACAGAGAGACTGGTTCAAAATGGTCACAAACAGCAACAGATTGAGGTGGGAT
Organism: Garcialebias charrua; assembly: GCA_038048925.1. Taxonomy (NCBI): domain Eukaryota; kingdom Metazoa; phylum Chordata; class Actinopteri; order Cyprinodontiformes; family Rivulidae; genus Garcialebias; species Garcialebias charrua. The sequence goes on along the minus strand of JBBPBX010055181.1, from coordinate 12,903 downwards.
GGATGGATCGTGAGATGGAGGAGAAATGAGAGCCCTGGTGGTTGCGATTTTATCTAAAAAGAAATGTTGGAAGTTCTCGCACAGCTCAGTCGAGGCTTCCATGGGTGATTGTTCAGTGAGGTGGAGAACAGAGTTTAGGGTGGAGAACAGAACTCGAGGGTTACGAGAGTTTGCAGCAATGATATCAGAGAAGTATTGTGATTTAGCAGTTTTCACTGCTTTCTGATATCGGCGCCAGCTCTCTTTTACCATCTCAAAAGAGACCTGCAGACTGTCTTTTTTCCACTTCCTCTCCACCTTTCGGCATTGCTGCCTGGCAGCTCTGGTCGTGTCATTCAGCCACGGTTCGGCCCTGAGTTTTGGTCTTCTCGGTTTAATAGGCGCCACTTGATCCAAAGCCTTTAAACAAACAGAGTCAAACTGGTTTGCATCTGTTTAAAACCTGCTTCTTCCATCTTCGAAACATCTCCAGACTTTGCCCATCTCTGACTTTTCCTGATGCTGAGAAACTCGTCCATGCCTTTGTCTCCTCCAGGCTCGACTACTGCAACTCCCTGTTTATTGGTATCCCTGGCAAAAACCTTCAGAAACTTCAATACATTCAAAACAGTGCAGCAAGGATTCTGTTGAGAGTTCGTAAATTTGAACATATTACACCCATTCTCCATAACCTCCATTGGCTTCCTGTCACCTACAGAATTCAGTACAAAACTGCTCTCATTACCCATCAATGCTTGCACGGCACTTCACCTGACTATCTAAAGGACATTCTTGCACCATATTCATCCACCCGGTCTCTACGATCACAGAACAGTAATTTCCTTCATATTCCTCGGACCAAATTGAGGACCATGGGAGACCGAGCATTCTGTGTGGCTGCCCCCCGCCTGTGGAACTCCCTCCCTGACGACCTGAGAGCTCCACAGTCACTGGTTGACTTTAAAAGCAGCATAAAGACCTTTCTTTTTAAGCAAGCCTATTCTGCCTCCACATGATTTTATCTTTGATCTTAGCTGATATCATTATTGATTTTACTTGATTTTATCACTTGTTTTATTTTATTTATTTTTTAAGCAAGCCTAATCTGCATCCACATGATTTTATCTTTGATCTTAGTCGATATTATTATTGATTTTATTTGATTTTATCACTTGTTTTATTTTGATCTTTGCTTTTTTACACTTTGTAGCACTTTGAGATTTTTATTAATGAAAGAGTCAGAGATTCAGAGAGTCTTTATTGTCATTTGCACCGCATGTGGTACATGTGATGAAAACGAGATTATGTACACGGGGTCCCAGTTACATCCAACAACAAATGCAAGAGAAAAACAGTAATAACATCTAGAATTAACTAAGAGAAACATCAACTAGTAATACACTAAGCCCTAATGTAGTGGAAAAACATCATTATAAACAGCAGCACGAACATGAGTCTGTATGAGCAGATGGTCACAGATGAACACAGCAACAAGAAAACAGATCAGCATCAGCATGATGTGATATTTTGCAGTGTTTATTCTTATTATTTATTTATTCATGAGTCTAACAGCCTCAGGGTAGAAGCTGTTCCTCAGTCTAGTGGTTCTACATTTGATGCTCCTCAACCTCCGTCCTGAGGGGAGTGGGGCAAAGAGTGAGTGTGCTGGGTGAGTGAGGTCTTTCATGATGCAGGTGGCTCTTTTTCTGCATCTGGAGGTATAAATGTCTGTGATGAAAAGTGCATTATAAATTGAATTCATTATTATTATTATAATTATTATTGTTACAGGTTTAACATCTTCTGTTAGCTGCTATAACTAGCGCCATGTCTTCATAAGAGTTGTCAGTATTAGCACAGTAAACAAAAACATGACGTTTGAGTCAGTCACACAAATGTTCGTAGCGTCCTTGTTTTTATTTGATTTCTGTAAACTATGTCTTAAATACAACCTGAGACAATTGGTGATGTTGTGATGTGAAAAATAATAACTATCCCAAGAGATACATTTATTAGCTTTCCTAAGAAATTTTAATTATGCTTCATAACGTATTTACTATTGCACTTTTGACACGCTGTTTATAAAGCTTACACTTTATTAGACGTAAAATTAAATGTGTGAAAATCTTAAATATATTACAGTACAAACAATATATTTTACACATGAATTCCATAATGACACATACAATATGGTTGTATATTGTTTTTGCAGACATGGAGGTGGCTGCAACCATGCAGCTGCACTGTTGTTTGAGATGGAGAAATACCAGTTGTGGGGTGTTGGAAACACATTCAAAACCAACCTGCACCCAATTGCCTTGTACATGGAAGGAACCAGCCCAAAAACGAACTGCACCTGCTACTTGGATGACCTGCAAGTCTTAAAGTGAGTTTAATCAGTGTTCCTGAAGAAATTTCATATTACGCTTATAACACAAATACCCAGAAAGGTGACTTTCAGTCAAACTTCACCAACAACTGGAATAATACAATATAATTTATTTTGTATTATTCCAGTCAAAAAACTATTCAATATTGTACAATTGTAGTTTATTGTATTGTGTTAATTATTGTTGTTTTCCAGTGGCACTAGATAAGAAATAAATGCAATCACATATGTACGGTTTTAAATGTTTTCTACAATTGTAAGATCTAGAATAGTTTTTGGACATTTAAAAAAAAAAAACTTCTACAGATTTGCTGATATGTGTTTGATATCAACCACATTTTTCATGTTGGTGTCATTTAAGGCATGACATCGGCGTCGAAAGGTTTTCCAGGAGAACGCTGAACAGCCTGCGTTTTGACCCATGACATCCTGATGACCGGAATGAGCCCACCATCACTGCTGGTCTTCACAAGGACATTTTGAGCATGGAGCCATTGATGACCTATTGCAGGTGTAGTAGTAAACATTAAAAACCACTAACGCTTATCTGTATGTTTCTTTAATTCCTTTATTTGGTCTACATTTGAAAGCTTCATGTTTTTTTCTTTTGAGGTATGCTATGCCCCTGGCTACGGTTTCTCTATCCAGACTCTCCGGCAGATGACGCTGACGACTGCAGCCCCTGTCCAGTCTCCATCGACACCATCATAGAGTCCTGCCAGAAGTTTAAAACATCTTTAAATGTCTCACAAGCAGAATCAGATTTAATTGAGGCAAAAACACGCAAACAGTCGTGCAATGAAGATTGGTTCATACACAGAAAAAAATTATGCTGCTTTTTTTGCATGTCAAGATCAGAGTCAGAGTACTTTTATTAACATTGCACAAGTTTGCACCAGTACAGCGTGAATATGTACGCACAGTCATCCTGAAGTGTGTGAAGCTGCTACTATCAGACCATATGAGACATCATATCACATTATGTTCTTCAGCGCGGCCTCTCCCATCCGTCGGATGAAGGTCAAAGGTGTGAAAACAAGGAAAGAACCATGAGGGTCACAGCGTTGGTATTAAAAAAAAGATATATCACATTTTGTCTTTCATGACACCATATGAGACATCAGAAAAAAACTATACCAGAAGCACATTTAAGACAATCACATGTTGCATTTTGAGACTGAGGCAGTGAGATTTCTGTCCATGAGACATTCCAGATAGCAAACAGTTCTGAGATGTAACCAGCCGGCCTCCGATAACGCTCATAGAAAAGTTCTCCGGGGGGGGGGGTAGCGGTAGGTGCAGCTGTTTGCCTCAGTAAAACACGTCTCAGGAGAAATTTGATATCCAGCCTTTTCCAAGGCTGTTTAGGGTAAGTCAGATAAGGATTACAAATATTTTTCACTTCAGGCAGACAGTATAATTTCCTTCAGCCTTGAGTCCTGCTGGGCAACTCTGATATGGTCCAATTCGGGACTTTTTCCACTGATCCAAGCTGTGGCCCTTAGATGTTGACCAGTACAGCGTCCAGAGTCCCAATCCGAGCGGATGATCTGCAATCCTCAAAGATCGTGTTCACCTTCCGGATTAGCTCGTAAACAGCTGATTTCCGAGGTCACGGCACAGATCAGACTTCGGGTGCTCCAGCATTAGGTCCTGCTGAATCTCCCTCATTTGCCGATAGGTCAGTGCTCCACAAAACGCCAAAAAAGCAAAGCGTTGCCATCGTAACTCCAATTTAATCCAGATTCTTCACATTCCCTCAGAGCACACAGAGAGCGAGACGCTCACCATTCCATCTGAATCCATGGCGTATATCTTCTCGTTTCGTCTGCGGGGATGGGCCAGCTTTCCTGTGCCTTGCCTTTTGTTGAAATCTTTCAGTAGAATTGATTGCCCATACCACCCAATCCATCTTAATCTTCGTTCGAGGTGCTTCATGAGAAGCTGCAGACAAGACAAGAAGCCGCGCAGGGGGGGCGGGGGAGGAAAGGACAAAAGCGACTGCCTCCTTCAGCTGCCAGAACAAAAAAAATGATAACAACTGAAGATTTTCTCATTTTGATATGATGTTTAAAGATACTGATTAAATACAGATGAAGTTTGCACGTTATCAAGATGTTTCTACCAGATTTTTTGGGTAAGATAATAAACGGTGCTTTACTGAAATTGCTTAATTTTTAATTCAATTATTACAGATTTCATTGTTGCACACACACATTATTTATATAAGTCACAAACAGAAACAACACATACCAGAAGATGTGTTTGTATTTGTCATTTCACTTGTTAAAGGACAGCAGCCTACAAGGACAGAAAGTAACCTGCTAATGTATATTTTTTTAATGATGCCTTCTCTGACAACTTGGAGACTTTAGACAGTTTAATGTTTATGGGGTTCTGTTGCTAAGTCATCAAAATCCTAAAATGTGACTAAAACAGCATTTGTATATTAACAGATTAAAAAATTTAACTACCGTAAACAAAAGTTCCACTTTACTAAAAGTCAAATTAGAGCATAGTTGCTTTATATTTAAATGCTGTCAACTTGTTCGCGGAAGCGCGGCGGCAGCGCGGCAACAGGGTTTGATTGTGCTGGTGAGCTTCACCTGGCCTCATCCTGTTGGCTACATCCTACAATAGAAATTGACTGAAAATGACTCCCTACACTCTACTTTATATCTGTGTCAGATTGAAATACTATTTCATATTTGAATATGTATGGAGGACCAAAACTGACATAATTAGAAATAAAAAGTAAAAATAAATATATTAATGGACGAATAAATAACTAAAACATAACTAATAACTAATAAATAACTAAAACATATAAAAACCAATAAATAACTTAAAATGCACCAAATAAAAAAAAAGGAAACCTTTCCTGGATCAGCTCTTCTATTGGTCAACAGACAGGATAAAGCAGGATCCACGTGCAGATGTCTGTGCTGCCTCAGTTTAGTTTAAGGTTTAGTTTAAAACAAAAGCACAGGTGTTTTCCTGTTTGTTTTGTTTTAAACTAAACTTTAAACTTTAAGTGCATATATTCATTTAATGGTCTATTTATATATTTCTGCTTTTATTTCTAATAATGTCAGTAAGTCCTCCATAAATGTTAGTATTTACCACCTTTTTGACTGTGTTTTAACTGTTACTGTACATTGTATGAAGAGCATTTTATGATGTAGGTTTAGTCAAAAATGACAAGAGAAAAGTTAGAGACATTCTTTATTTTCCAGTGGGTTTAGCAGAAAATGTACATATCAACAGCAAAACAGCAACAAAACATAAATACAGTGCCTAAATGGTAAGAAGAGTTGAAAACAATTGAATTTTAAGTGTTTTGAACTGTGTGTTCTTCACACAAAAAGCTGGGAACAGCTGGAATTCCTCAAGTGGTCAGAGGTATCAGTAATAATTGAGAGGCTATTTCTACTGTGTTCTTGGTGTTAAAAAATAAGCTTTACCTTATCTTTCCATATTCTCCATCATCTAGCAACTTGTTCAGCTTAGCCCTGGTGGTGAAGCCAATGTTCAGCTTTCTTCCTGCCAAACAAATAGAGCTAACATAAATACTGTGTTATGCTAATGATCAGAGAGACATATTGGACATATTGGACAAGAAGTCATGTGCTGTTGGGCTACTGGGAAAGTCCATCCATCCATCATCTTTACCCGTTTCTTCCATTTTGGGTCACGGGGGTCGCCGGTGCCCATATCCAGCAATCACAGTGCAAGGTGCGGGGTGCACCCTGGACAGGTCGCAAGTCCATCACAGGGCCACATATAGAGACAAACGAGACAAACAACCATTCACTCTCTCACTCACACCTAGGGACAATTTAGAGTTACCAATACCAATTTGGTCTGTGGGAAAGTCATTCTTAATAAAATTAATAAAACTTAGCATGTTTCTCATCAGGAGGTGACACCATATTGGGTTCCCCCATAATCACTTGTAATATTAGGTATAAAAAATAATCATGAATGATTTTCCAACACTTACCTGGTAAATGGTTTGCCTTTTCTTTAAAGGGAATATCATGAGCCTGTTCACAGCCCTGCAGGGCTGTTGGCAGCATGAATTCTTCGCACACAGCTTGCGAATGAATTTTAACATCTGCAACACAGACAGTGGGTAAAATGTGTTGTACAAACTCCTGGGGCGTCGTCACTACACAAACAAAAGGAACCTGGAGTTTCCACAAAGATTAAAAGAAACATTTCTAATAACTACTAGATAAACTTTTCTGCTAAACAAGAAAAATATTATAAATATGATACATTTTGATCAAATTAATTAAACAACAACCCTGTTACACGACACTGGTAGTGGTGCATTACCACCACGAACTGCTGAGGAAGTGGACTGAAACAATGCAAACAAACAAACACATTAATTAATTAATCATTATTTTACAGGTTTGACTCGAACTTGATCTGATCTTAGTCTAAAAGAAAGATGAAAGGTGGTGGGCCGTGCATTATTATATATATTATATATCAAGGACTGCCAGGCCTTTAATTGTGTCCAGCATCAGAACAGCTGAAGTGAACAGGAGAGGACAAACATGTCTCCTGTTTCTGCAGATGTTCAGCTGACCAACATCTGGCTGCAGTGGAGAAACGTTCAGGAAGTAGAAACTAATTCTCTCCTGGACTCTGTGTCTGTTTGAAGCTCAGCAACGTTCTTCAGAGTCTCCCACTCTGAGTGCAGCCTCTCAAACGTTGGTTCTGCTGAGTTCTGTCCACAGAACCTGCTCCACATCTCAGGTCCAGATGTTCCACTCAGCTGCAGGAGCTTCTAACGGCCCTTAAATCCCCACAAACATGAAGAGGAGAGAAGAAGAAGAACATCCAGGAAGATGTTTCTCTGAACTGAACAACACTTATAAACTCATAAATTATACTATACTATACTATAAACTGATAAATTAAGTAGAATTATTCATTTTGTGATGTAGTTTGAAGGTTATCATTGGTTGAACAAACTGTGAAATAAGGGGCAGATATAATAAGATTTCATCTTCTTTCTGCTCCCTTCATTTTATCCTACTTGTATTCTTGTATCTGATGAAACTGTCTTGTATTGTTCCTTTAAAATGAATGAATAAACATCAAATCAAATCAAATCAAACACTTGACTCACAAGAAGTCCACGTGCTTCAGTGAGACGTGTGGAGAAGTTCAGGTGTTTGCAGAGTTCCTGCTGAAGTCCTGAACTCAGCCTCTGTTCTAAAAGTCTGTCACACAGTTCATGTTGAGATGATTTTTAAACCTTCAACATGTTCCTGTCACTTTCTGTCCACACCATCTGAACACCTCCTCATTTCAGGAAACATCCACCACAAAGCTTCACTGAGCCTTCAACAACTACATCTCCCATGAGGCAGCAGCTGCTGGAGCTAACGCTCATGGGAAATGTAGTTCAGCTTCATGTTCCTCTTCTGAGCTCATGACAGAGTAGTTTGGATCCATCTATGCATTTTCTTCAGCTGCTTTTCTCTGCAGCGTCAGGATCAGTTTGTAAAAATAATTCTCGTTTGTGAAACTGAACGCTGAGCTGAAAGAGTCTGCTGAAACCAGCCGAACAAGCTGAAGCTGATTACAACACGAGCTAAAAGATAAAAAAGATGAACACTAGTTAAAAGTTAAAGAAGAGAATCACTTGCTAAAAGTTAGAAGTAGCTAAACTTTAGCTAAAAGGTGAAAGTAGCATAGAGATTGCTAAATGTAGCAGAAGGCTAGCTAAAAGCTAAATAAAGCAAAAGCCTAAGAGCTGTTACATGTCCAGACGTTTGCCTGCATTCACCTTGTTTAATGTTCAGATGATTTTTAGCAAATGCACTAAGTCTTACTTGTGTGTGATAATATATTGTCTAAGGCACTCACATGATTGCATAAACACTTGATTATAGCACATAAAAACAGTTGCGATTTATACCATTTGTAAAATAGTTTCAATCAGTAAAGTATATAAAAGCATAATATTCTTCACTTTCCCTCTCTGCTCCATCCACCTCGTTTTTCCTGTTTCATGTTTGATAATGTTACCGACTCACCTCCTCTTTCTTTTTCTTCAATTTGCCGCACACACCGAGCTCTTGCTCCGTGAGTGACTTTCTGCTTGCAAACTGCAGGTAAAATGGAAGGTTGGAGCAAAAATACGGACTGATAACAACAACGTGGATTTTCTTGTGCAAAACACCAAGGGTTGTGGTGAAAACGTGGAGCGGACTCATGTATTTTCCCAATACGGAAGTGGAACGGAGTTGAGATTTTGAGTGACGTTTGTCAGTTTCAGCGTGAGAAATATGAATGCGGCGTGAGAGCGTGTGAAACCACTCGGATGCGTGTGTCTCACGGTCACTGCGTGAGAGTTGGCAGCCCTGTGATTACACACTTTACTGTTTTGTGTCGGGGTGAAGTCCTGGCGGCGAAGCGCTTGAAGCCACATCTTCCTTCTTTTAGTCGCTTTACTCGACTTTCCTAGAGGGACTTGGTAAAACGAACAAGTCTCACCTTCTTCTTTTACTCGTTTACGTTGCCTCGAACAATTCTAAACACAATAAAAGTCATATTTCCCCAGCGCGACCGTTGACTGTAATGAAAACTCTCCGACGTTAGCCCTAGCTTCTGGTGAATTCTCGAAAAATGCGAGTGCGCATGTGCGATGACGTCAGCTGGTAAAAGGTCTATTCTTCAGGCATTTTTTCACTCACAAAATACCATGGAAAATAAAATAAAAAATCTCACTGCCATCTCTCCTAAACAGTTCCATACCTCCACTGGTGTACCATTAGATTAAACTGCCTTTCCCTTGTTTTTCTTACATTCTCTTAATTCATTAGTCATGAAAATACTCATTCTATCATCCCATCATGCTCTCCTCACTTTTTGGGACATTAGCATTTTTTCATTCATTCATTCAACCTTTATTTATACAGGCTAGCCTCGTTGAGCCACGGGGACTCATTTACAAGAGGGACCTGTCTCACTCACACCCAGGGTCAATTTAGAGTTACCAATCAGCCTAACATGCATGTTTTTGGACTGTGGGAGGAAACCGGAGCACCCGGAGAAAACCCACGCATGCACGGAGAGAACATGCAAACTCCACCCAGAAAGGCCCCCGGACCGGGATTTAAACCGGGGACCTGCTCGCTGAGAGGCAGCAGCTCTACCAGTTGTGCCACCGTGCTGCCAAATTCTATCTTTAAGAAGCCTAACCTGCTGCACATCCTTTCCAGCCTGATCCCTCTATCTCGCCAGTCCTACTTACCCTCGTTAATGTCCAGTCTCTTGTACAACAAATCCAACCTGTGAAATATAACCGCTGGCAACATTTAGCATCAGACTTTTTACTTCTACCTTTAGACACATCACTCTATCTGACACTCTCTTCACCTCTACTACATTTTTTGCCAGCTCCTCCTTCAGGACAAACCCTACTCCATTTCTCTTTCTATTCACACCATGGCAGAACAATTTAAACTTTGATCCAATGCTGTGAGCTTTGCAGCCCTTCCACATGGTCTCTTGGACACATAAAACATCCACATTCCTTCTCTGCATCATGACAACAAGCTCTCTAACACTGCCTTTCATTTTGCCTGCCATTTGATCAATAATCAGCATTGCTTGACTTACCAAATTTCATTGTTCCCACATTGTATTCACTCACTATAGTTGTTTACACTCATACTAAGCTTAGTATAGTATACTCTGTATTACTTAGTATAGTAAAACAATGTGAGGTTCAGTCCTAATACAAGCAAAACGATGCAGATTTGTTTCATGTTGCTGTGTTCATTCGTACTCATCTGCTTAAGCAGACTCGTGTTCGTGCTGCTGTTTGGCGTGTTGTTGTTATGTTGGTGCTTAGCATATTTTTAGTTAATGTTTTTCTTAGTTCATCTGGATCTTATTACTGTTTTCTTTTGCATTTTATTGTTGGATGTAACTGGAAACCTGTGTACAAAACTTCGTTTCACCACATGTAACCACATGATAAATAAAGAAACTCTTAATTCTGAAAATTATCATTTTCTACATTTGGTTTAAAAATTTCAGTTTTATGGCAACAACTGAACTATAAACTTTCAATAACTAAAATATAACTTAAATACCTGCTGGTCATCTCATGCTGCTGTATTCATTCATACCCATCTCCATGCTGCTGTATACATTCATACCCATCTCCTCACTACAGACTCATGTTCGGGCTGCTGTTTAATACAACATATTATTTTACATTATCAGTGTTTAGCATATATCAGATATTTTAGCATTACCATTTTAACATTCATTTAGCTTATATCTTATTGTATCTTAGATTTTAAAATACTATTTATTTTTATACAGTGTTTTTCTATTTTTTGGTGTAACTGGCACCCTGAGTACACAGATTCCTTCAACCTACCACATATGCTGCAAATGACAATAAAGAAACTTGAACTTGAATTGAATACCACCAACCTTTGTGGCTGGATTATAAAAAATATTAAGAACTTAAGCTATTCTAAAATCTTTAATGTGAGGGGAATTTAAAAAATACTGTAAAAAGTTTCACATACATGTACCTGGAAAAAACATATATTTATTTCTTTATTATGTCTAATTAAGGCTAATATTTATGGATCTAATTTGAAATTTTTGATGCATAATCTATGAATAATATTGCCATTTAGCGTTTTTTTGAATCAGCATTTGTATCCACATTGGAAAACAGCATTCTTTTAGTGACAAAAAAATATTTTAACAATTTGTTGCTTGCTTTGTGCAATAAGATGGCAATTAAAATAAATTAACATTTGTTAAAGGTGCAGTCTGCAGTTCTGTAGTCTTGCAGTCTGTAAGTCGTCTAAACATACATTTTTAACATATTTCTTCACTCTGTCACTATCTCCTGACAAACTGATGTTAGACAAAGTAATCTCTGAAAAAAAACTATAGTCCCCTTGCTTCTCCAGGTGGTAAATAAGCATTTCTAAAAAGCCACAGTGACCCGCCGTTAACCAGCCAATAAAAACAGAGTTTTTAACCAGCCAATAAAAACAGAGCTTCTCACTTCTCACGCTCCTAACCCACGCCCCCCTGTCCCAGCCCGCAGCGGCCGCGCAGGTTCTCGTTGAAATAATTGCAAAGCGATGCAAAACTGTTTTGTATGTGACACAAATGTATTAAATTCCCCTTCTTCATCCCTGATCTGGACTTTTCTTTTGTTTTTTTGCCAAAAGTCAAGTGATCGCTTCCTCCTCCGCTGAGTCATGACAGAAACATTGAGGAAATGAATGAATTTGTCACGAGCGAATTAAACTCATGTCCAACGTGGCTGCGCGCGGCTCTGCAGATTTCATGGTGTTCTGGTGTGCTGGACCAGCGCTCCCTGTTTTTATTTTATTTTTTAGAACGTTTTATTAACATATAATCACAGAACTTCGCAGCTGCTGACAGGACATGCAGTGGAGGTGGAGCATTCGGAAGCAGAGCTGAATTTCACCGGCAGCGAGAGGGAGCAGAGCCATATATGGCTCTGAGTGGGAAGGGACCAGAAGGCTTTCCCAGATGAAAATTTTCCTAAGTGCTGCGTTCTACAAAAACTGCAGAGTGCAGCTTTAAGGTCACTATTCTTGTTAAACTTTTATATTTTATTTTTCAGCTGCTCCCTTATGCAGAAGTCGCCACAGCGAGCAAACTCACATGAAAGGTTTGACCATTGCTTTATGCTGGAGGCTCTTCCTGACGCAACACGGACCCACAGCATCAGCATCATGAGACCACAACACTGATCACTAAGCTACAGCAGCCTCTCTATTCTGCTTGAAATAATCCATCCATCCATCCATCCATTTTCTTCCGCTCGGGTCGCGGGGGTAGCAGCCTAATGGTGTGGTCACACCGAACAGCTTTTCAACCTCCAAAAAGCTCGTCACGCACGCAAGTGGACGCACTTTGTGTCCAGACCAAAAAGCCAGAACGCGAAACAGCTGCGAAACTGCTGCGGGGTGTGTGGGAGGAGCTTACCGGTATACCGAGTCGTCACTGCACTCCGCGAGGCGAGGAGCTTTTTATTTCTGTCTCAGTAGAGCAGACTTGACTGGTCGTGAAGGAATTGTCGCGAACACACAGCTACAATGAGTTTCTCTTCCATAGTCCATGACTCCGCGGGTTTTTTCTGTGTCCCACAAACAATACGTCACATGCGCAATCGTTTCCGCGTCACTGGTTTCCGCGTCACATAGGGACTCTCCCCCTGACCCCCTCTCTTCTCCCCCGACTCTCCCTGATTGGTTGACACACCAACCAATCAGGTAGAGTTGAGCGGCGTTTGAAAGTTTGAACCGCGAAATCTTCAGCATGTTGAATGCGCGGTTTGGAGGCTGAAGCCGGTTCACGTGCACGGAAAAACGCTTCCCAGCACGCTCAACACGCACGCGACGTGACGCCCGACGCCAAGACGTGGCTGGAAGCGCGTCCACCATTGACTTTACATGTAAACTGGACGCTCCTGCTGCTGAAAAGCTGTTCGGTGTGAT
>JBBPBX010055180.1:0-23194 GCA_038048925.1 Garcialebias charrua | reverse complement strand
GCTGTGTCTCAATTCAGGGGCTGCATCCTCATGAGGACCCAGCCTAGCTGGGCCGAGTAGGCCACGCACTCACAAGACCGGGTGGGCTGAGCGAAACTGCTGAAATGGGACGGTCTAGCCTTCAGGTTTGCCGGCATTGAAGTGGGTGGGGCGTTCTCTTGAAGTGGGTGGGAAGTTCTTGTGTGCGCGCTTTGTGTGTGTGGAAAGAGAAGGGACGCCGCTAAAATATATTATTTATCTGAATACATGTATATATATTAGTGTTTCTGAGTTTACTGTTTGTTAAGAACTGATTACAAATCAGCTTATAAGGGCGATCTGTTAAAACCCAGAGTGGACCTATGTAATGCAAGTTGACCAGTAGCACAGTTGGTAAATCAACCTGCAGTTGGTGCAGAGATACTTTTCTCGAAGCTGGTTCGAATCTCACTCGGTACGGTTAAAACTTATTTTACGTTTGTCTTTTATTGGATAAAAAAATGAGGACTGAGATTAAAAGGAAGGAGTTTGTGAAACTCTTTCTTTTTTTATCCAATAAAAGACAAACGTAAAATAAGTTTTAACCGGACCGAGTGAGATTCGAACCAGCTTCGAGAAAAGTTTCTCTGCACCAATCGCAGGTTGATTTACCAACTGTGCTACTGGTCAACTTGCATTTCGTAGGTCCACTCTGGATTTTAAAAGATTGCCTCTCAGAAAATCCTTGCTACACACGTGTAAAATAATCTGATTTGTAATCAGTTCTTCAAAAACAGTAAACTCAGAAACACTAATATACTGTATATTCAGCTAACACATTTTTTTTTTGTCGTTTCTGTAGTTAAATTTTAATGAGATATATTCGAGCTGAGGTTGTTTGAGATGACTAAATAAAGGTTGAATGAATATTCGCGCTGAGGTTGTTGTTAAAACGAGCTGATGACTCAACAACACGCAGCAGCCCCGACACTGCACGCAGAAAGTCCCCCCCCCCCGCGAAATCTCTGCTGGCGCTATGAATTCTGGGATAGCCTCCGTCTTGAAGGATTCACGAATGCATCCTTCGATTTCGGCAGGAAGTAGGCCACATTCCTCGGCCGCATGAGGAGGAGTCTTCGAATTGGGACAGTCCTCCGCGCGGGGCAATGACGTATGCGGCCGACAAATGCGCACTCATGAGGACGCAGCCCCTGAATTGAGACACAGCCAAGGAGTGAGTTGAATTGTCTCCCTCCTCCCCAGCAGGCTCCATTCACATAAAGGGAGCTACTTTCACTTTCACTTTATGTGAAAGGGAGACAATACATAGTTCCCAGACACGCCCCCAGTATTGCGCAAACCGGTTTTCGCACCACATCTGAAGGCAGAGAAGGCAAAGATGGCGAACGAGCAGAGCAAATTATACGGACAAAAACACGAGCTACCACAGCTTCACCAAGGAACAATAGCAAAATGGCAGTGGTCGGAGTTAAATGAGTTTGAGAAAGAAATCATGGCAGACGAATCAGACAACTTGTCACAAAGTAGTTACTCCGATATCATTAATTATTTAATTATTACAAGGAGCGAGCGCACACCGGCTTCACAGCGCAGAGCTTCACAGCTTTAAATCCAAAAAAGATGTGTAAACTGTCTCAATCAGATCTAACCAGCTAAAAAAAGGTTTAACTAAAATAACACACAGCCAACAAACAGTCCAAGCTGAACACAGACCAGAACCAACACTTTTGAGTCTTACCCAGGGTTTCTGCAGGTTTGAACAACTCAAATTTAAGACCTTTTTACGACCTTTTTAAGACCAGTATGAATCAAATTTAAGACCTATTCACAACATATGTACACGACAGAAATGTGCAGAAGAAATGCATAATTACTTAATTACTTGAGAAGTAACTTTATTGAAAAAACGAAACAAACACATTTTACATGCAGTGTTATGGATAATATATGTATGTACTGTATATGATATACAGTATGTATGATATATGTATGCTTGTATGTGGACTACATACATCTGAGCTCCTCTCCCTTAGCAAGAATCTCCTCCTCAATGTTCTTCAGCTCAGCTGCTTTATCCTTGCTAGCTCTCCTCAGAACGTTTGACTTCGTTATCAACTGAGCCATCTGAGTGCCAGCCTTACCTTCAGCCTGCTCTGCAAATTTGTCTGCATCTTTGGAAAGAGTTTCAGCAACTGTTTGTACTGTGGTCCTCCTTTTTTTGAGTTCCTCAGGTAATCCTCTGCTGCCTTTCTCTTTTGGTCCACACACTCCTGAGGAAAGACAAAAACAAATATGAGACTTCAGACATTGTATTCTGTCTTATTTTGACTGAGACACAGGCCTAAATTATATTCATTCATTCAACCAAAAAAATATCCAATTATTATTATGATAAAAACAACGAGTCATAAATAAAATTAAAAGAAGCAGAAAGAAAATATGTAATTATATCTGCTCCCTTTTTCCTCAAAAAGTTAAATTCAAACAAAATCAATACAGAGTCCTCAAACAACAACTTATGTCAACAAACACATATATAAGTTAGTACTAATACTGTATACTTATAAAACACATTTACAGAAATATATAGCCTAAACAGGTTTATCAAATTTGCATCTGAAAACTAAAGCTGTCATATAAACAAGTTTGTTAAAAATAAAACATTTACATGTAGGCTACTTACTTTTACATGCTTCATTAAGTCATTAGCTGTTGAATGCCCCATGAACTGGGATCCCAGGTATCTGGACTGTACCTGTCCCTCCTCCCAAAAACGCAGGTGTAGGTCCAGCTGCTTGGTTTTGGTGGTTTGATTCAGGCTTTCATCGAACATGAACACCAACAGTCCAGTCACTTTGGAAATTAGTTCTTTTTATAAAGTCTGCTAGTCCAAAGCGGGTAATATATGCAGTTTTGTCTTTTCCACACTTAAATGATTTGGCGATGTCCGAGTCTGGAAACATTGTTTGAAACAAGTCTCCTTGTCTTCATTTGCGCTGTATGAGTGATGTTTAGTTATCACGTGGAGAACCCAGAGAACCTCCGCTCGTAATGTAGCCTCTGACCCGAAGACAACACGAAGGTCGCTCCTGTCGCTAACAGGAGCTGCGGAGCAGTTGTCTCTCCGAGGCAGAGTAGATGAACCAACGCTGGAGCAGCAGAACTGGCTAATAGCGTCGTCTGTCGCAGGCCTTTCACAGCGCTAACGTGCTAACATGCTAACGTTCCGAGTTTAATATTTCTTTTACATACGCAGCAGTAGGCCTCGAAGTCGCCGTTTGGTGAAGGCTTTAACCAAACCTTAAAGTCGTCCCTCTCAAGCCAAGTGATGTTGAATTTGCATTTCCCCATGTTAGCAACAGCACGCTGTCTTCTTCTTCTGCTGTTGTTATTCTTTTTCTTCGTTTTATTCTTGCCCGCCGACGATCACGTGACATGGACTCTCACGAAAACTGATTGGCTGCAATGCGTCACATGTTTGTCAGTAGCAAGCTTTTTTTTTTTTTTTTTGGAGCGCTTGAGGCAGGATTACGGGGCGCTCGAAATTAAGACCTCCTCGAAACAAATTTAAGACTTCGACGCAATAAATCGGCAAATTTAAGACCTTTTTAAGGCCTAAAATCAAGATTTTGAAATTTTAGGCTTTTTTAGGCTTTTTAAGACCCCGCTGAAACCCTGCTTACCGTGTTGGAAGTTAGCATGTTGTTAGCATCTGGAGCGAGGCTCGCAGGAGCTCAGGTCGGACGGCGTGGATCCGTCGCGGCCGCGGGGGCACGTCCCATGGGACCGACTCGTCGCCCGCACGACTTGGCTCCCGTCCTCCTTCTCCAACTGGGACGGTCTCCCCGCCGGTCCTGGTGGACCGTGAGGAGGCCATTGTCGCGTTAGCGAGATGCTAAGCTAACAGCATGCAAGACGGTTTGCTAAATAATGAAAAAAAAACAGCTCTAACACACAGACAGTTGTACTCTAACATTGTTCTGACATAGTTTCACAAAATGATTTATGTAGAATATTTTGTTTACCGGCCAAAAGGACGACGTCTTCCAGAGCAGATCCGAGCCAGACTCAGAGAGAGGAGGGGCTGCAGTCCAGCTTCTCCGATGAGATAAATCCTTCACGTTTACTTTTTTTTTGATTAAGTGAAACCTGCGCGTTGCCCAAACGTCTACCCGACTGGAACACCCACTGACACAACACGAAGTAACCATTGCAATTAATTAGAAATTAACACAAAAAAAAACGTGAAAAATGAACATCCATTAGACCGCGCTGTCCCCTGTTCTGACTTTCAAAATGAGGGTCCACCCGGAAGTAAGACGGATGTGACGTCACATGGGAACTATGTATTCAACTCAAAGCAGGATCAAAGCAAATAACACCATGTTAATCCGTGTATGGTTCGTTCTTTGGTTTTTCCGTTTCAAAACAAAAACGGAATAACCAAACAAGCTTTGGTTATTCCATTTTTTTTTTCCGTTTTAAAACGAAATTACAAAAGCGGTTTTTAAACGGTTTTTCTGTTTTTCCGTTTTTAAAACGAACTTAGAAAAACGGCAATTGCAAAAATAAAAAAAGGTGTACGTTTTGGTTTTTGCGTAAACCAAAACAAGCTTTTATTTTGTTATTCAACATGAGAGCTTATGGCGGAACCGGAAATGAATACTGAACTCCCGGCACATTAGTTCTTCAGTTACCAGTAGAAAACAAAAATGGTTTTTAAACGGTTTTTCTGTTTTTCCGTTTTTAAAACCTAAATCTGAAAAATGCAAAATCGAAATAATAGAAAATCAACAGCGTTTGATTTTTGCTTTGCGATCTAAATAAAAATAAAATACGCTTGTTGTTTTAATTTGTAGCAATACCGGAAATGACGTACCGGAAGTCGCCAAAGAATAAATTTTACAGCGGAGAAATATGGCATAAAAACAAACCATTCCTAAACAATAGGCAATGGCTGCACTTGAACTAGGGCTGAACAATTAATTGCATTTGCAATAATATCGCAATATGATAAAATGAGATTTTCTAATCGCGAAGGCTGCAATTTGACTGGTCACGTGACACAAATCTTTATCAACACTTTAAAAAAAAAACACCACAAAGACATTTACGATGGTTGCATGGCTAGAATGACAACAACCAGTGCTTCAACTTCAAGTAAGCAAAGTATCAGCCGACAGGGATCACTGACCGAACTGTTTGAACTTCAAACAGTAATTTTTTTTTATAGCTAATTTTTTATATTTATTTATTAACTGTCATGTGAAGTTCAGACAGTAGTTAGGAAGTTCACTTAACATGTTTACTATTATGTTTATGAAACAAGAAAAAATAGAAATGGTGAAAAGAAAAGGCATAGATTTGTTTGCTTTATTGTAATCTCTGCTTTAAATAAATCTGACATTGTTTATTATAAAACAGATTGATTTATTGCTTCTGTTTGTTGAAAAATACTTGAGAAGATATTTAAAAAATAATCGCGTTTTAAATCGCAATTGAAATTTATAGAAAAAAAATTGCAATTAGATTATTTTCCAAAATCGTTCAGCCCTAATCAAGAACTTAAAATTTCACAACTTGCTGACAAGACAACTTTTTTTTTTAATCTGGTAAAGTTCCTGTAGCTTTATCTGTTATATATAAATTCTCTAATATTTCAGGTTTGAAACTGAAACTAAAAAAATGTGAAATTTTGCCCCTATTTACAACTGATAATACTGAAATGAGCAATATCCCTATAAGAGATGCTGTTAAATATCTTGGAATTAATATTTCTAAAGAACACTCGTTAACATGGGCAATCATTTTACATCTGTTCATGAAGCCATTAAAAAGAAATATAATAGTTGGTTAGCTTGGGATTAAACCATTTATGGTAGAGTGCTATTAAGCAAAGTACTGTACCGTAGAAGGAATGTCTAGAGCATCACATGTGTTTTCTCCTTTAGAGGTCAGTAAATCTCTATGCTCTGACCTACCTTGACAAGATTTTGTTCAACTTTATATGGAAAAATAGGGCACATAAAGTTAAAAAATCTGTTCTTTCAAATTCATTAGCTGAAGGAGGTCTAAACGTTTTAACTTTTTCTATCTTTAATCAGATTATAAAAATTAACTGGGTTAAACGATTTCTAAGAAAAATAATAATAAAAATTCTATGTGGAATATTTTCCCAATTCATTTACATATTTAATAAATTAGGGGAATACGTTTTTTCATTGCGTTGTCCTTTGGCAGTTGGAAAACTTCCAGTAAAATTAACTAAATTTCATCAGCAGGCTCTTCTCTGTTGGGCTCTTTTATATAATCACAATTACTCTTCACATAATTGCATCATTTGGAACAATACTTATATACTGCAAATCGTTATATTTACATAATTGGGTTGAAAACAATATTAATTTGGTAAACCAATTACTCGACAGTAATGGTGAGTGGTATAATTATGAACTGTTTTTAAGTCACAATAATATAGATATTTCTCGGATTGAATTTGATTTGGTCATGAAGTCTATCCCGATAAGCTTACAGTCTTTAGTGCAAAACATACATCTTGATGAGGTGTTTTTACTGGATTCAATTTCGATTGAAGGAACTAGTATAATGCATAAAAAATTAACAAACGGATTTATCAGAACTCATTTAGAGGCTTTATCAGTTCAGTATATTTGTCGATACTTTTCTGGTGTTGGTTAAAAAATCAGTTCTTACTGTAATTACTGTAACTGTTCTTTTTGTCAGAATGAAGGTGAAAGTATTAAACTCTTGTTTGTAGAATGTCCTCATGTTGTATTATTTTGGTCGGATGTACAACGTTTCCTGACAACAAAAGTTAGAAAAAATGTTGTTTTGTCTAAATTACAAATCTTGCTCATTTTCAACAATTCAACCTTCTCTTCAGAAAAGATATATTTAGTTAATCTTATTGTAATTTTAGCAAAATATTATATCCACAAGATGAAATGGAGTGAAAAAAGCCCCTCATGGAATAATTTAGAAGAATCTAACTTAAAAACATACATTGCATCTATTGAAAAGCTTACGTTAAATAATCAGAAGCTTAGAAAAACAAGAACAATTTTTACAAAATGTTATTTATCATAATCAGACCACTACTGTTTATTATACTGTTACATATATAATTGTTTAATTGTTGCTTTTTGTTTTATTTATGTTTCTTGTAATAGACTCTATGTTCTGTTAGGGGTGGGCGATATATCGAATATACTCGATATATCGCGATATTTTAAATGTACGATGGTTAAAAGGGCTTTATCGTGTATATCGAGGATCCTCCTGCTGTCGCGCGGGCGCCCACTCGCCCCCCTCCTTCCTGCAGGCTGCAGGAGGAAGGAGCTTCGGAGACTTTCAGCACAACATGTAAACACGGCAGAAGAGTGCTGCACGCTGCTGAGGGGGAAAAACAATGTTCTTTCTGAGCTAGTTTGGATTAAATTGTCAGATGAGGGCATAAAAAATGTTTTTGTAGACGATGCTGAAAATAGTCCCGAAGAAAGGTCCGAACTACGAATCTTTTTCACCATTTAAACAGCGGAGTGGAGCATGATGAAACAGCAGAACCAAGTGTTTTTCCAGCTGCTGCTTCATTAAAACAAACCACGGGTCTGAGCTCATTTAGTCATGCGTGCACCGCAGAGAGAGGTGGAGACATTATTAAATCAGCATTTTATCATTATCGCTAAAGACACGGTCCTTAGCGGCTAACAAGATGGCTAACGCGTTAGCGTCTTCTTCCACAGCTGAGACTAACCGTGTCTTTAGCGATACAGCTGATTTAATAATGTCTCCACCTCTCGGTTCACGTTTAAGTTGCTCTACAAAGTGTCGCATTGAATNTGCAGCTCACAGCTGTGAACATCTGCTCGTGTGTTCTGCTGTGATCCACACACACACAGGATCAGTTTTAGACACGTCCATTCAAAATGTCCAGTTTGAAACCAGAAAAAGGCTCTGAGTCAGACCGGAAGTGTTCAAAGCTGAAAGCAGGTTTGAAGAACCGGAAGTGTCAGGTGTGTCAGTGTCAGAAGCCTTTGCTGGTCAGCCAGTCCTTCAGTTCCTGATCATAGTGACCTTTGACCTTCAGGGTCATGGTGACCTCATTCACCTGCGTGGGCAGCTCCTTCCCCGTCACCTCCTTCAGGTGTTCCCTCACGTCCTTCTCCAGAGCCCAGATGTCGCCCTCCACCTTCCGGACCAGCGTCATCTTGCGGTTGCCGTGGGTCAGGTCGGTGTACACCGGGACGTTGTGCATGCGGGAGCGGCGGATCATGTAGGGCAGCGCCGGAGGACGTTCAGCCGGGGGCGTCCAGCCGGACGGGGCGGCTCCCACGTGTTGAGGAGGGTCGGGGACTCGCGACGGGGGAATGAGCCGCTCCACGAACCTGTACTCCTCCGTGGACTCGATTATCGCCCGCTTCTTTTCCTGTGCAGCGCCGGATGCTAACCTGAACCCGGTTGGACCGGTCCGTGTCCGGTTCTGGAGGCTGAAAGCTCCTCTCAGTGCACCACGGAGCACCGCAGCACGAAGGTTAACACAGCCCGACATTTTCTGCATGGAGGTAACTGACTGAACCGGAAGAGATCGATCATTTCCGGTTATGCGTATGACGTAACTTCCTTGTTCCTGGAAGCCAGTGAATCCGATTTATTTTCAAATACAGTATCTAAATATACTTTTTAATTAATAACCCAATGTTACTGGCATTTTTTTCTCATAAAT
This sequence comes from Garcialebias charrua, assembly GCA_038048925.1. Taxonomy (NCBI): domain Eukaryota; kingdom Metazoa; phylum Chordata; class Actinopteri; order Cyprinodontiformes; family Rivulidae; genus Garcialebias; species Garcialebias charrua. The sequence continues at coordinate 14,472 of JBBPBX010055180.1, read as the reverse complement.
GTAGATTTTCTTAAGGTTCATACATATTTATGCCATTAGGAAAATAACCTGAAATGTTTTTGTGATTCTTGGTTAAAGCTACTATATGTAACTTTTCTCACAATATATTTTTAACATATTTCTTCACTCTGCCACTATCTCCTGACAGACTGATGTTAGACAGGTAATCTCTGAAAAAAAACTGAAAAAAAATATTGTCCCCTTGCTTCTCCTGGTGGTAAATAAGCATTTCTAAAAAGCCACAGTGACCCGCCGTTAACCAGCCAATAAAAACAGAGTTTTTAATCAGCCAATAAAGCTGCGTTCCAGTTGTCCTCAACAGAGCTTCTCACGCCCCAACCAGTGTTGCCAGATCTCGCAACAGAAATAAGCGACCAGCCCCATGAAAACAAGTGACGCGCTATTTAAAACGAGCCCAAATACAAGCCCAACTTGCGACCCACCCCATTGTTTAAAGAGCGACTCCACACCCTGTGGATCGGTAACTCCTCCCCCGAAGCAGTTTGAAATTTTCCCTCAAAATAGGCGTGTCGAGAGTCGAGCAGGGGAGGAGGTTGAGGTTGTCCTGTGTTCACGCCCCCTCTAGTGGTAAACTCCCACCCCTCCCCAAGTTTAGATTTCAAAATGGCGGATAGTCACGTCTTCAGTAAGTAAATACCTAAACTTTTACCAAAATAACAGTTGTAAAATGTTGTTGCGTGCATTTAATCACACACACACAGCTTATGCGTATGCTTCTGAACACAGAACACATTAAAAACCTGTGTTTAGCTGCATGGCATGCGGTGTACAGCTGTGTTTTTGTCATTTTAATTTGCCACATCTTATTACTTAGCACATTACAAAAGTAACGTTTCATAATAAATATTATAAAATATTGATTTTTCCTACCCTCTATAGGGTAGGGTTTGACGCTTTGGCTTATTTTTGTTATGCAACCCAGAACTAAACACACATTGTTTTTTGAATTGACTATTAATTAGCACCAAACAGTGGTAAAATCTTTTATTTGGTTTCCAAATACTGTATCCGTGTTTAGAAACATTAGATAAGCTTGTACAATATATATTTGTTAGGACATGTATACAGTATTTGTTTAAGCTATGTGTCAGCTAATCAAAACTGGGCACAGCACAGCTGATAAGATTAATGAGAAAATATTTCTTAATGCAAACCAAACCAATTGCAATAAATTTAACAATACATGTACTGTGTATCCTTTAAAATGTTCTTTTCAGATAACTGTGATGACTCAAAGCACCCAGCAGCCACACAGAGTAATTGCAGCCAGGATTACTTTAACCAAGAAGATGATGCAGAGTCTCGGCCAGAGCTTCATCTCCTGAGACCTGCATCCACGACAATGTTGGTACAGCTGAGACCCTGGTGTTCGTTTCTGGCTGGAAGGTGGGGCATCCTGAAGGTGGTTGGGACTCCTCGTTCTGCTGTCCACTGCGTCCAAACAGAGGAGCTGGGGTGGTGTCCCATGTGTTTTCAGAACCTTTTGTTGTTTTGAAGTAACTTACTGTTAATAAAATGAATCATAGACAACTAGTTTTTGTAATCAATTTGTTTATTTATTTTTTCCCTCATGCATGAGGACAAATCTGGGACACGATGCAGCGGTCGACTTCCCTCACTCCATCCCGACCCTGGATATTTGCAGTCCTGAAAAGAGAAAAGATCAAAAGTTTAATCTGAGTAAATGTAACATTTCAATGGAGAAAGATGTTGATTCAAAATTTCACAGTGTCAACAAATCCCCAAAATGTTGGGACAGGTAGCAATGAACAAATAAACAAGAATTAATGTTGCATAAACTTTTTTTAAACTTTTTTTATATAAATGTCCGCCATAATAAAAGTAATAAATAAAATAATAAAAACATAATTAATAATATTAATACCTGCAGACAGAGGGTAGGGTACAAAAGTAATAAATAAAACATGAATACATGTACCTGGTGAATCAGCTCTCATATATGTCACCTCCAAAGTGACATGTCTACATGTCTCCTTGATGCTTGATGTCTGTGAAGCACGGCTCAGATTGGATGTGGAACGCCTCATGGAAATAAAAAAAGAACAACACATTTTAATCACCTTACAAACAAGCATACTGTACTTGTTTTCACTTTGTTGATCTGTTAAACAGATGACCCAGTGCAAAATAAATACTGCTGCCCATGATACTCATTCACAAGTACACATTATTTTATAAATACCTTTGATGCACAACATTATTATTTGCAGCAAAAGTACACCGTGTCTAAAACATCGTAACTAGTACAACAGCTAAAATTAGCGCCAGCTAGTCTCCATTGTTTTTTTATGTCACGGTCTTCTTTATCAGAGTTCATAAGAGTTCACACACTCTGCGGTGTTCATAAGAAACACTAGATTTTGAGCATTTAAACACAACTACAACACAAACTAACAGATAAAAACGCCACGACCTTATGTGGGGCGAGCCACACCGAAGCAAAGCTGCAGGCCGCAAACACAGCACATGAACACGTCATATACTCAAAAGATAAATTATGGAATGAAAGGTGTAAAATGGTACTCACCTCCAAACGGATTGTAACCTGATGGTGTAAGGGTGGGTGAACATCAGTTTGAAGAGCTTTCTTGGAACATCGTGGCTCTTCTATGCTAATGCTATGTTGCTAATCGCTAATCCAACCCCTGAACTCTGGAGGGGGAGTGACCTTCTCGGGGGAGTGGCTCCACTTTTATACTGAGGCAGCAGAGGCTGTGACGAAATGATGATGGACGTGCGAAAATTAATGACTGTGCGAATCGTAAACTAATGAGAAAATCAGGGTGCAATACCACAGTTCAACCCATAGGGCTACGAATACTCGTTTTTAGACCAAATATTGCCGATTTTAACTAATACGAACAATTTCATGAAAATTAACACAGAAATAGTGCTCTGAAACATTTTAAACACATTCTAGGGAGTTTATCAGCTAAAAAATGGTAAATTTCGGTTTAGTTTCACTTTAAAACAAAGGCCGTTTTTAAACAGTATAAACATAAATTTATTATGGCATTACATATAAACAGCAAAATTATGCTAAACACTTTGAAGAACATATCCACTCTAAAAAATAAATATTGTATATTTTGAAGCCTCTGGGACTCATTTACCAGAGAGACCTGAATTTTAAACGAAGAGTGATGACAACAATGGATAACGACAACAACAGACAATCATAAGGATGCGTACAAATTAAAAAAATTAAATAAAAAATTAAACAGCAAACTCATAGTAAGCTAAGTCAACAAAAAACTTTCTTTAATCTCTATCCTGAATCATGCTTTAAGTGTGTGCTCTTTCTCCTATTCAACACAGCACAAACCTCTTTCTCCTATTCTTTATTATATTTTTCCCCATATTTCCCCATATTTCCCCCACTTATTGGAGCTCATTTTAGCGTGGTCTTGTCACTCTAGACAAAGAATAAAGACCAAATAATAACAAGCCCAAACAAGCGACTTCACAACCGACACAAGCCCAAGAAACAGCGACAAGCCGCAAGCGACTCACCAAGATTATAAGAGACTTCGTAAAATAGCAAGCCCAAAGTCACTTATAATAAGCGGACTTGGCAACTATGGCCCCAACCCACTCCCCCGCCTGTCCCAGCCCCAGCGCCGCGCACGTTCTCGTTCAAAGGATTGGAAAGCGATGCAGGACTGTTTTGTATGTGACACAAATGTATAAAATTAATAATAATAATGATAATAATGAATTCAATTTATACCGCACTTTTCGTTAATAAAAACCTCAAAGTACTAAATTTCCCTTCTTCATCCCTGATATTGACTTTTTTTTTTTTTCAAAAGTCAAATGATTTCTTCCTCCTCCGCTCTGCACCGCTCCCTACGCTGACTGCAATGAATGAGGAAATGAATTTGTCACGAGCGAATTAAACTCGGGTTCAACGTGGCTGCACGAGGCTCTGCAGATTTCCTGGTCTTCTGGTGTGCTGGACCAGCGCTCCATGGTTTTATTTTATTTTATTAGAACGTTTTATTAACATATAAACACAGAATATCGCAGCGGCTCCGAGAGGACATGCAGTGGAGGTGGAGCTAATCTCAACTTCAGTAGAGCACGGGGGAGCAGAGCCATATATGGCTATGGGGGAGGGAGCAGAATGCTTTTCCCTGTTGAAAATATTTCTAAGTTCTGCGCTCTACAGAAAGTTACATATAGCACCTTTAAAAGCTCAACAACTTTACTTTAAAGCTGCTGTATGTAGTTTCTGGAAAACGCTGGACTTTCTGGTCCCTCCCCCTTCCTCTCGCGGGGAGGGACTAGAATATATTCTAATATATATTAATCTAATATATTCTAATTTATTCTAATTTATATTCTAAAAATATATTTTTTAGAAAAGTTACATACAGCAGCTTTAACAACTTTGATTTGATGTACAGTAAACCTCTTTATGCTTGTTTCTCATTATGTAAAATTATTGTACTGTTTTATGTTTTTGAATATACAGTATAACTCATTCATTCATTCAACCTTTATTTCTACAGGTTAATCACATTGATGCTCGGGGACTCATTTACAAGAGAGACCTGATTTTAACAAAGAGTGATGACAACAGTGAATAACAAAGACAATACTGTAAACAATCATAAAGGATGTGTACAAATTGAGTTTTTTTCAACCTGTGAAACTTATTTGTTACATTATATTAGCATTGTTTGTAAACTGCTGTTCTTTATAAAATAACACTTCCTGTATCATGCCCAGATAGTTTGTTGTTGTTCTTGTTTGTTGAATATTTTATGGTTTACTTTATAGAACCTGGAGGTTATGCACCATAACCAATGTTCCCTGAAGGAGGGGAACAAGGTGCAACAGATACGTCTATCTACGTATGGGAATAGCGCCCCCGCACGTTCACCTGTGAAGACACTTTCAACACGCCTGTCAAGGCCAATGAGCTTGTGCATGTGTAAGGGGGCTCCGCCTCCTTACTACAGTATAAAGCATGCAGCATGCCTCAATTCCTCATCTGCAAGCACTTCGCCAAGCTTTTATTAAAGCATTGAAGGGGCCGACCTGTGTTGCACCTTGTTCCCCTCCTTCAGGGAACATTGGTTATGGTGCATAACCTCTAGTTCCCTTTCAGTCGGGTCACTACGGTGCAACAGATACGTATGGAAACATACGTGGGCAAATGAACGCTAGGTAGCGCTAAAGCGCTAATCCGCTTACAGTGGACCTAAACTTTTTGTCAGCGTTTTTGTGAATTGACTAACTTTTATAATTCATAAGCGGATTTGTGCTATTTTTATTTAAAATGCAGTACCGCTAATAACTAATTATCTATCAGTAAAAACCAATAAACTTATTTACAAGCTCTTATGCTGCTTGTTTTACCTTTTTCCCCACCGTAAACAGCAGAGAGGAGGAAAGGGTGTGAGGGGGAGGGGGGCAGAGCTGAGAACAGACTCGGCTCTACCATGTAGGTAAATGCCTGGGGGTCCCATTTCAGCAGTGGCCCCGGCCCCGCCTCGCCCCGTGCAGTCACCTACATCACTAACATTGATCCTGCTTGTTAATGTACATTTAACATAAAAATAATTATAGTTACGATGAAAACGATCATTAAATACGCAATTAAAAAAACGGTCGATTTCTTTATCCCCCTACTAAAAATGGACTATTCCATCTTGACATCTTCCGGGTCACTCAGAGGTGAACTCGGGGGCTAATTCTGTGGCTACTGTTTGTGCTGGGTACTTGGATAAATCCGTAGAGAACCCCGCTGTTTCAAGCCAAATTAACGCGGCCGGAGGAGTTTATTGAGGGTTTTGTGTCGACCATTTGACGGTGAGTCGTTATTTTTATGTATTTTAGTTACTTTTCATTAAATCTGTTGACTACCTATAGACGCTAACTGTGTCCAGCTGGTTGGTTGTGCTGGGTTACTAATGGATAAATCCGTAGAGAACCCCGCTGTTTCAAGCCAAATTAACGTGGCCGGTGTGGTGCACCTCTAGGGGCTCTACTCACACCCAGTGGGCCGAATGTGTTACAGGATGCTTTTATTGTGAAAGGTCCAGAGGACCGGATGTTGTGTTGGTATATAAGGCGTTGTTGGGTGGTTTTCCCGCCAGTTGAGTAGGAGTTGATTAAAAGTGAAGAACTACATCCCGTCTCCTGTGTCGTCTCTTCACCACCTCCTACACTGGTGACCTACGTGAACTGAATATGACGACATCTGAAGGTCCAGCCAGCTCTCCTCAGCTGTCCGCGGTTGTGGAACCCACCGGCGGCCCCGCTCGCTTTTGCGGTGGCCGTTAAAATCCCGGACTTCTGGCTGCACGCCCCTCGGTCGTGGTTCGCCCACGTCGAATCACAGTTCGCTCTTCGCGGGATCTCTGCAGACGACACCAAATACCACCATGTGGTCGCTTCACTGGACCCATTGTCCACCCAGCGGGTAATGAGCCTGCTCGAAAACCCTCCTGCACAAGGAAAATACGACGCCCTCAAGGAGCTCCTTCTGAAGAGAACAGGTGTTTCAACGTGCGTTCATTTATTAATTATTTAACGGCACAATAACAGCTGCAATACACCAAAGATACAGTAGATGGCAGCATAACAAAGCTCTCCCATTAACAACCATTGAACAAATTACTGCTTCATATTTCAACACTCCCACTTAATTTTTTACAATGGTATTAAAACACAAGATAGTGCTGAAATAAATTTTAACTCAACTTGCACTTATTAACTTTCCAAAAAAAACACACAAACTACAAAGCAAGACATTCTATCACAGATTTAAATTGGAAAAAGTCCAATTTTTCTTCTAAAATACTCAAACTTCTGTCTTGCAAGAGGCTTTGTCAAGATATCTGCCTTCATGTCATCGGTTGGACAATACTCTAACTTGACTTCACCATTCTGTACACACTCACGAATGTAATGGTAGCGAATGTCTATGTGCTTGGTTCTGGAATGGTCCACTGGATTCTTTGCAATTGCAATGGCTCCTTGGTTGTCCTCCAGAATCACTGTAGGTTTTGTGACCATACCAAGATCATTCAGTAATCTTCTCAGCCAGGTACCTTCTTGAGCTGCTTGACTGAGAGCAACATACTCAGCTTCTGCTGTTGAAAGTGCAACCGTTGCTTGTTTTTTGCTCAGCCAGCTCACTGCTCCTCCACTGAGTAGAAATATGTTGCCTGTTGTTGAACGGCGGTCGTCCTGGTCTCCAGCCCAGTCAGCATCAGAGAAACCAGTCAAATATTTGTCCCCTGAACAGTCATACTTTAGAGCAAGATTAGCAGTGCCCTTTAAGTAGCGAAGAATCCTCTTCACAGCAGTCAGATGTGCAGTATTTGGATTTGCATTGAACTTTGACACTGCACTCACTGCTTGTGCTATGTCTGGTCTTGTTGTCATCGCAGCATACAGTAGACTTCCAACCATGGACTGATATGTGCTTGGATTGACAGGATTACTGACACCATCATCCTTTTTCAGCTTTACACTGATGTCAGCAGGGGTTGCAACAGGATTTGCTTTGTCCATCCCATATTTATGAAGAATCGTTTCAATGTACTGTTTCTGATGAAGAAAGATGCAGTTTTTTGTTTTGTCTTGAATAACTGAGACGCCGAGGATGTAGGACAGTTCACCCAAGTCCTTCATTTTGTAGCGTTCTTGGAGAGCCAGTTTTAACTCATCCATTCTTTCAGTTGACTCTGTAATCAGCATCAGATCATCTACATAAACTGCAATTATCTCCAGCTCCTGTGACGACCTCACAAACACACAGGGATCCGAGGTGCTCTGCTTAAATCCAAGATCCATCATGAATTTTGTGAACTCTTTGTTCCAACAACGAGGAGACTGTTTTAGTCCGTAGATTGATTTTTTTAGTTTGCATACAAGATGCTCCTGACCTGGTTTGATGTATCCCTCAGGTTGTTCCATGTAGATTTCTTCTTCCAGGTGTCCATTTAAAAATGCGGTGACAACATCCATTTGATGTACATGTAAGTTATTCTGGATGGCAAAGGACAATAATGTACGAATTGAGCTAAAACGTACCACAGGTGAAAATGTTTCATAGTAGTCAGCACCATAAAGCTGTGAGTAACCTTTGGCAACAAGTCTGCACTTGTATCGCTCCACTTCTCCATCACTTTGATGCTTGACTTTGAACACCCATCTTGACCCAATGACCTCTTTGTCCTTTGGTAGTTCCACCAGATCCCATGTTTCATTTTCTTCCAGTGACTGGTATTCCAAATCAGCCGCTTCTTGCCACTTTTTTGCATTTGGACTCTTTAATGCTTCTTTCAGTGTGACTGGTTCCATGACAGAACACACATTAGCACAATGATCAACAGTCACCATATCTGCAAACTCGTCATATCCATATCTCTTTGGAGCCCTTCTGATTCTGCTTCCTCTTTGAATAGTTTCCTCAACAGTGACGTCATCATCAGTTGTTTCGTTTTCTTCTGTGATGGTAATCACCTCTTTCTCTGCGTAGGAAACGTCCTCCTTCTGTTTCCAGTCAAAGTCTGATTCATTAAAGATGACATCCTTTCGAATCAGAATTCTTCTTTTTTCTTCATCGAACAGTCGATATCCTTTTGCGTTGTTTGCATATCCCACAAACCTGAGCTTTACAGCTTTCTTGTCGAGTTTTCGTCTTTCTGCATCTGGAACATGTGCATAAGCAACACAACCAAACACTCTCACATGGCTCATGTCAGGTTTTTTACCAGACCATCTTTGGTAGGGTGTCTCTCGCTTCAGAACAGATGTTGGCAATCTGTTTTGTATGTAGGCTGCTGTTGCTACTGCTTCAGCCCAGTACATGTTTGGTAACTTAGCATGCGACAACATGCTTCTAGCTGCTTCAACCAATGTCCTGTTTTTTCTTTCTGCAACTCCATTTTGCTGAGGTGTATGAGGTACAGACTTCTCATGGTGGATACCTTGAGCCTTCAAATATTCTTCAAACTCATTTGAAATGTACTCCCCACCATTATCTGATCTTAGTCTTGCAACTCTGTGTCCACACTCATTTGAGAATGTTCTCTCAAAATCCTTGAATTTGCTTAAGACTTCACTTTTTTGTTTCATGAAGTAAACCTTACAACAGCGAGAAAAGTCATCAATAAAGGTTACAAAGTATTTTGACCCACCTATGGATTCAGTCTGCATGGGTCCACAGACATCACTATGGATCAGTTGCAGCTTACGTTTGGAACGGATTTTTCCCACTGCTTTACATGGCTGTCTTGTGAGCTTGCCTTCCACACAGGCTTCACAGAAAGGAAGTTCTTTGTCTGCAGATAATTTCACTCCATTCACCAGATCTTCTAGTTCCTTTAGTTTGGTGGTGTGACCCAAACGCTGATGCCATAAATTAGCTGTTACTGATGCACTTGATGCACTATGACAGACAGGTGAAGATCCTTTAACATCCAACTGGTACAGTCCATCAGATCTTTGTGTTCCCATTCCTCGAAGCGATCCATCCTTGTCACGTATGTAGCACCGAGATTTTTTGAACTGCACTGTATTTCCTTTTCTTGTAGCAGCTCCCACTGAAAAAAGATTTCCAGACAATTTTGGAACATATAACACATCATACATTGTGGCAGGTTTAGCATCACTTATTTTGAAGGTCATGTTCAATTTAACAATGCCAAAACCTTGAGCTTCCACCACCCTGCCATCACCCAGTTTTACAGATTGTGTTTCTGAAAACTGCTGGTAGTTTTGAAGATTTTCTTTTTCACAGGTCATGTGTTTTGATGCTCCAGAATCAATCAACCACTCAACTTGTCCTTGTCCTTCAGTTAGATTTGCATTTCCTGCAACAAAGGCACTCTCAGAGGGGTTTTCTTCATTTTCACATACAGCATTTTTGGCTTTGTGATTTTTATTTTGTTTTTTCCAGCTTGGACAATTGCGCTTTATGTGCCCTTCTCTGCCACACTTGTAACATCTCCATGAACTCTGTCGTTCAGCTCCCACTACTTTTGAATGGTCCTGCATTTCTCTGTGAACTTGTGTTGACATGGCTGATGCACCACCTGATGTAGCAGCACTGTTGTCATCATTAACATTGACTCTTTTTTGCTCTTCATTGATTAATGCTTGCTGAACAAACTGCAATGTCAAACTGTCCATCTTCGTTTCTAGAGCGGTGACAATTGTAGCATAGCTTGGTGGTAAGCTACCCAGGAGTGTTACAATCTGATCTTCCTCTTCAATTACAGCACCTATTGCTCTTAGCTGATCAGTCAGTTCCTTCATTCGTTTTAAATGGTCATTTAAGCTTTCCTTTTCCTTCATTTCACATCTGAAATATTTCTTCTTCAAGAATAGCTTATTAGCTAAAGTGTCTCTTTCAAAATGTCCTTTTAGCATGTCCCAAGCCTCTTTTGGAGTTTGGCAGCTTGTTATTAAATACAACTGGGGTGTACTCACATTCAGCACTAACATGGAAAATGCCTTTTCTCTCCGTCTCTCGAATTCTGCCCGAGCTTGTGCGTTAGCATCCGGAGTTAGCATATCCGTCTCCGTTAGCATGCCCCATAGTCCTTTAGCTTTTAGCAAATGCTCCATCTGAAACTTCCACGTTGCCCAGTTCTCTGGTCCGCTCAGCTTGTCAATAAACAGCTTATCATCCATTGTGAATCCCACAATTCCGTTTATCTGACTCAAAAACTTCACTTACTGAACTTTTTAGCGACGCTCTGGGCCCATAACCTGAAGAGAACAGGTGTTTCAACGTGCATTCATTTATTAATTATTTAACGGCACAATAACAGCTGCAATACACCAAAGATACAGTAGATAGCAGCATAACAAAGCTCTCCCATTAACAACCATTGAACAAATTACTGCTTCATATTTCAACAAAGTAATCCACAAAAAAATACACAATAAATTACTCATCATACTTTATCACACACAAAATTTTGATACTAACCAATTTATATATATATTTTCCAGAAATCTAATCTTAATCATTTTATTAAACAAAGTCATTGATTTTGCAGCTTTAATATCATTTTCTAAACCATTCCACAGACCTATTCCATAAATTAAAGTAGACCTACTCCTTAAACTAGTTTTACGCTGTGGCAAAACAAAAATATCTGTACCCTTAAGATTGTAAGTACTTTTCCTTTTTACAAAAAACATTTGGATATTTGAGGGCAATGTGAAGTTCTGAGCTTTGTACAATATTAAAAGAATATTATCGTCAACCAGATTGTAAAATTTCAGTAATTTTAATTTGCAAAACAAAACATTTGATGGATGGTAATAATGCTTTCTAGTGATAATCCTTATGGCTATTTTCTGTAAAATAAAAATAGGTTTAGTTACTGTTTTACACGCTGTACCCCAAACCTCAACACAATAAATTAAATGCGGGAATATTATTGTATTGTACAACAAATACATTGCTTTATCGTTTAATAGATCTCTAACTCTATACAGAACTGCAATAGACCTAGATATTTTAGTTTTTAAAAAATGTATGTGTTGTTTCCATGACAACTTATCATCAATAATTACACCCAAAAACTTTACCTCCCTTACCCTACATATCGTAGAACCATCAATCTTAAAAGGAACATCAACAGTTATCTTTTTCTTACTAAAAATCATATAATTAGTTTTTTCCAGGTTCAATGATAACTTATTTAATTTAAACCAATATTGTATTTTAACAAATTCAGTATTTATCAACTCAAACATTTCTTCCAGATCTTTGCCCACAAAAAAGAAAGTAGTGTCATCAGCAAAAATAACACATTTAAGGACCTCGGACACCTTCATTAAATCATTGACGTATAAAATAAATAATTTACGTCCAAGTACAGAGCTTTGCGGTACTCCAAACAACACTGTGCTTAATGAGATTTCAGCTCAACAGGACAAAAAGTCAATGTTACAGTCATTTTTTTAATTTTAAGCTTTAGTGGCCATCTTGGATTTTTGATTTTGATTTAGTAAGTGATGGGGAACAGTCTCAGCTACCACAAACGTTTAGCCCAATATCTCAAAAATTAAGCTGTTTTAGGGTATTTTAGTTTTTTTATCTCGGGTGGCCATTTTGGATTTGCATTAGCAATGTATGAAAACGCGCTCTCAGCTATGACCAGAGCAAACATCAAATAAATATGCCAAGGAAGCTGTTGAGTCAAATAGGAACTCCTTCTCCAACATAAGACAGCTCTTCAATGTTTTATACAACTCACCTTCTGACAGTACCCAAGAAGCTGTGATATCTTTGGACGCTGAGAAGGCTTTCAACAGGGTCGAGTGGTCATACTTATTTTACTTGATTAAGAAATTCGGCTTTGGAGCGACCTTCTTGTCTTGGATTAAACTGCTTTACTCTGACCCTTATGTGTCAATTCGGACAAACAGGAACCATTCAGACTATTTTCGTCTCGGTCGCTCTACGCGCCAAGGCTGCCCATTGAGCCCGCTGCTATTCGCTCTGGCAATTGAACCCCTCGCAATAGCACTTAGAAATAGTACGAGCATTGTAGGTGTGGTGAGGAAAGACTTAGAGGCTAAGTTGTCTCTATACGCCGATGATCTCCTTTTGTACGTCTCCAATTTGGATGTCTCTATTCCCGCTATACTTGCTACACTGGGTAGATTCGGACAACTGTCAGGTTACAAACTAAATCTTAACAAAAGCGAACTATTTCCTATCAATGCGCTGGCTAAGGGCTATCCATTGCACACACTACCTTTTAAGGTGGTGGATCAAGGCTTCTCCTATCTAGGAATCAAAGTTACATCTAAATATGGAGACCTCTTCAAAGCCAACTTTTCCCCTCTGCTAACTCACATCAAGGAGGACTTTGATCGCTGGTCGATGCTGGGTCTTTCTTTAGCTGCCCGGGTTAACGCTATTAAAATGAATATCCTACCTCGTTTCTCCTACCTATTTCAATGCATACCTATCTTTCTCCCGCGGTCCTTTTTTAACAAACTAGATAGTATAATTATCAAATTTCTTTGGAACGGGAAAACTCCTCGAATCCGTACTGAATTTCTACAGCGGCCTAAGAAGCTGGGTGGTATGGCCCTCCCAAATCTAAGGTTCTATTACTGGGCCTCAAATATTAGACTTTTTCGATATTGGCTTGAGGCGGGTAGCCCCTCCTCTCCAGCCTGGGTCTCCATGGAAGCCAACTCAGTAAGTCCCGTGTCTTTGGCAGCTCTGCTATACTCTCCATTACAATCCTCAACTAAACCTTACACTTCTAATAAATTGGTGGAGGGATCTTTAAAACTATGGAAACAATTCAGACGGCACTTTGGCCTACAACCTATTTCGATACATGCTCCTATACCCTCAAACCACACTTTTCCGCCATCTCTTTCTGATAATGCTTTCTTGTCATGGCGGAGAAAGGGTCTCTCTACCTTTCACGACATGTACATTAACAATACCTTCGCCTCATTTCAACAAATCTCCAAGAAGTTCGATATCCCTCGTCATCAGTTCTTTAGGTACTTACAAGTGCGTAGTTTTGTCAGATCCAACTACCCAAACTTTCCCAACCTTCCCGTGGATACAACCCTGGACATTTTTCTAAAACCCCAGGTCAAATTGAAAGGAGCTATTTCTTCCACATACAATCAAATTATGACTCTACGCCCCCGAACTCTAAACTCTATTAAACTACTCTGGGAAGAGGATCTGGGTCAGACCATCTCAGAGGATCTCTGGTCACAAGTCTTACTATCTGTGCACAAATCTTCGATTTGTGCCAGGCACAACTTGATCCAATGTAAGCTTGTGCATCGTATTTATTACACCAAAGCACGCCTGGCCAAGTTCTACGACAACATTTCCCCTGCTTGTGACAGGTGCCAGCATTCCCCAGCCAATTTAATTCACACCATCTGGCTGTGTCCTCAACTCCATCAATATTGGTCTAAAGTCTTCGCTATATTATCAGACATTTATGGCAGACAATTGGAACCAGACCCATTAACTGCCTTATTCGGAATTTCCCCTCTGCAATCCACCTTGTCCTCATCACAAAAGTCCTCCCTTGCTTTCCTGACCTTTTTGGCAAGGAGAGTGATCATTACAAAATGGAAATCGCCTCGCCCTCCTTCACATATCCATTGGCTCCGAGATGCGTTACATTTTATTAAACTTGAAAAAATTTGTTGCACTTTGAAAGGTTGCTCTGCTAAATTTTTAGGATTGTGGAACCCTCTCTTGAGAACCCTTAAAAGGTTAAACTTCCCCAATATCCCGGACTGATGGGGTGATTTGTGTGTCTGTAGCTGGTGTATGCACTTGTCGCTACTATTTTAGCTCTCTCTCTCTGGAGAAGACTTGACTATTCTAACGACGGGGTCCTCCCCTGGCGCCTGAATTCCCCCCCCCTTCCTCCCCCCTTTTTATTTTTATTT
>JBBPBX010055179.1:0-23195 GCA_038048925.1 Garcialebias charrua | reverse complement strand
ACAACAATTTCCTTTTCTGGACAAGACATCCCCCTCTCCACCTCTGTTACAAATCTTGGAATAAAAATGGACTCTCATCTTACATTTGAAAATCACATTAAGCTTCTGTTTAAAACTTGCTTCTTCCATCTTCGAAACATCTCCAGACTTCGCCCATCCCTAACTTTTTCCGATGCTGAGAAGCTCGTCCATGCTTTTGTCTCCTCCAGGCTCGACTACTGCAACTCCCTGTTTATTGGAATCCCTGGTAAATACCTTCAGAAGCTTCAATATATTCAAAACAGTGCAGCAAGGATTTTGTTGAGAGTTCGTAAATTTGAACATATTACACCCATTCTCCATAACCTTCATTGGCTTCCTGTCGCCTACAGAATTCAGTACAAAACTGCTCTCATTACACATCAATGCTTACACGGAACTTCACCAGATTATCTAAAGGACATTCTTGCACCATACTCATCCACCCGGTCTCTACGGTCACAGAACAGTCATCTACTTCACATTCCGAGAACCAAATTAAGGACCATGGGAGACCGGGCTTTCAGTGTGGCTGCCCCCCACCTGTGGAACTCTCTTCCTGACTGCCTAAGAGCTCCACAGTCACTGGTTGACTTTAAGAGCGGCTTGAAGACCTTTCTTTTTAACCAGGCATACTCTGCCTCCTCATGATTCTATCTTTGATCTTAGTTGATACTGTTATTGATTTTACTTGTTTTATTACTTGTTTAAGTGACATTTAATTCTGTTGCACTTTGTAGCACTTTTAGATTTTCGTTAATGAAAAGTGCGTTATAAATTGAATTCATTATTATTATTATTATTATTATTATGTAAACGTGTATCTGTTGAGACAGCGGTAGATAAACATAGCGCGAGCTGGTCATGTGACCGGGCCTGTTGTTGACGCTGCCCTGTTAGCAGCTAGCTCAGCAAGCTAACGTTCTGCGTGAAAAAGCGCATTCGTTATCTGATTTAAAAAAACAAACAGTTTTGTCATTAGTGATATGAATTAATACAGAACCAGTAACACACACGTTTTGCGCAAGCTGTTTTATTTTTTTTATTTTTTAACTAGCGGTGTTTAATGTTGTTATCTTAGCTTTAGCATAGCTATTTAGATGAGGTGATGCATTTTCTCATTACGTGTACCTATTACCAAACCTGGTCGTGATGTCACAACTATTATACTATCCTTTTTATTGTCTGTTTTAAATAAAATGTTAATTATTATGTTCAGTAATGTGAAGCTATTTAGTCATCACGTTTTGCATTCACTTAACGTTGACAAACTGGGAAAAGCTAAAACCTGTACATTGTTTTTAACTAACAACGTGAGAAGATTTTTCTGGTCCTCAATTTTTGCACGAGTGAGAGGTGAGGATGTGAATGTGTGTATTTATTTATTTTATTTTGTATTACAGGACATGACAGAGTGTCTCTCCCACAGTTGAAAGAAGGAGGCAGCAATGACTGAAGAGGGAGCTCAAACTTTCTGAACACAGCCTCATCACTGAATGTCCAACAAGATGGGGATCCAAAGAAATGAAGTGTTAGAACAGCTCAAAGCCATTTCTCAGGTGCTGTCAGGTGACGGCTATGCACACTCCCTTATACCAACCTGGCAGGATATTGAGGTGTTGGAGTCTGTTCACAAGGCTCTGCATCCTGCTGTTACTGACGGACTGTTTATATTATTGTTCCAAGAGTTTTTTATTTTTAACTTTACATCTAAAAGATTTAATAAGAACAGATACTAGTTTATTTTGTGTTCACTGAGTTTGAATTCCCAGAACGAGTTGGTTAAAGCAGATTCTCTTTGTTTTTTGCACTTTATTTTTTATGATGTTACTGGCTGGAAAGCAGTAAGTTAAAAAAATGTATATCTAATTTTTTATATTTATTTATTAACTTTTTATATTTATTTATTAACTGTCATGTGAAGTTCAGACAGTAGTTAGGAAGTTCACTTAACTTGTATACTATTGTGTTTATGAAACAAGAAAAAATAGAAATGGTGAAAAGAAAAGTCATACATTTGCTTGCTTTATTTAATCTCTGCTTTAAATAAATCTGACATTGTGTTTATTTTAAAACAGATTGATTTATTACTTCTGTTTGTTGAAAAACACTTGAGAAGGTATTTAAAAAATCGCATTTTAAATCGCAAACGTTTTCTCCGAGTTTTCTCCGCAGGGTGGCTGGACTCTCCCTTAGAGATAGGGTGAGAAGCTCAGTCATCCGGGAGGGACTCGGAGTAGAGCCGCTGCTTCTCCACATCGAGAGGAGCCAGTTGAGGTGGCTCGGGCATCTGGTTAGGATGCCTCCTGGACGCCTCCCTGGTGAGGTGTTCCGGGCATGTCCCACCGGGAGGAGACCCAGAGGAAGACCCAGGATACGCTGGAGGGACTATGTTTCTCGGCTGGCCTGGGAACGCCTTGGGATTCCCCCAGAGGAGCTGCTCCAAGTGGCTGGGGAGAGGGAAGTCTGGGCCTCCCTACTTAGGCTGCTGCCCCCGCGACCCGACCCCGGATAAGCGGAAGAAAATGGATGGATGGATGGATAAATCGCAAACGCAATTTATAGAAAAAAAAAATCGCAATTAGATTATTTTCCAAAATCGTTCAGCCCTAGAAAAAACCCAGGTAACACACGTTTTCTGTAGCCTGGTTAAAACCAGACCCTTGTCCTTCACTTCACTTTGTACTAGGGTCTGGGACTTGTCTCATAGACAAGGATTTCTCCGGTAGATTTTTGACCGGACCAATCAAAGAGCAGAAGGCGGAGTTTTGAACGACGTCGACTGACGTCGTCAGTTAAAATGGCTACCGCCACAAAGGAATTTTCATGAAAACAAGGTAAAAAAACTATTATTTCTTTGCTGAGAAAAATATATTTCTTAGCTGACGTTATATCAGAAGTGTTCCTGAGCAATCAGAGAGCAGAAGGCGGAGTTTTGAACGACGTCGACTGACGTCGTCATTCAAAATGGCTGCCGCCACGAAGGAATTTTCATGAAAACAAGGTAAAAAACTATTATTTCTCTGCTGATAAAAAATATATTTCTTAGCTGACGTTATATCAGAAGTGCTCCTGAGCTTAACAGTTCCTAAATCAATTCACGAAATGGTCAAATCTGCTGGATTTAAATAGTTTCGGTTTGACATTTTCCAAACAGCCTCGGGTGCGCTACGAAAATAAATGATAAAAAATCGAATTTTATCTCAAATGTTTCATCTAGGCCAACAGTCAGTAAATTAGAGCCATATAATTACACACTGGTGGCAGAAAAAATATCCACCAAGTGGTTTCTGAGCAATTTATCTGAATAGCCTGGCCTCGCCAGGCTAAACTAACAAAACTCCGCCTTCTGTTCTCTGATTGGTCCATTCAAAAATCTGCCGGAGAAATCGTTGTCTATGGGACAAGTCCCAGACCCTAGTACAAAGCGAAGTGAAGGACAAGGGTCTGGTTTTAACCAGGCTACATTTTCTGTAAAGTAAAATTGTTAAAATCAGTGATGGGGAAGAAACACTGGAAAGGAAAACAATGGGAGAAGGAGATGGATGTTTTTCTATGTGGACTATGAAGGAAAGGTCAATAAAAGTTATGAAGTGTAGAAACTGGCACCAATGGAAGGAACCTGTAAATTGTTTTGAATGATATTGAATTGTATTGAATGTCCAGAGGACCAGACTTAGCTTTTTTAGATTTTTCTACCTGGATTATTGAGCATGCATCAGGGTGTAAATTGTTTTGTTTTAATAATTAAATGCAGGCAGACAAAACGGACTAAAAACGTTAGTTTTTTGTGTCATTGCTTGGCACAATGTAATTTAGTGTTGTGAAGGCTGCATGATGCCAGGTCATTTTCTGTTATGATCAGGTCTATCGCTAAATCAAAGAACAGTAACCACCCCACCACCACCACCACTGAAATTCACTGTTGGTGTTTATTAAAATGTCACCTTTTCACTGGGTAAAGTTAATTTTCTTATTTTTAAACTACTTTGTAGTAGGTGAGTATCACTATTGCTTAGCACAATGGCATTATGTAAAAAGTTAAAATAAAAGTCAAGTGCATCCTAAAGTCATTGTGATAAATTGTTGCATGAATTTCATTATCTTAGAAACAATCTTTCAGAAACAAATCCTGCTTCTCATGCAAAGCCAGGAGAACATTAGTAGCTGCAACATTCATGCCAATACAGCAAACCCCCGACCTACGACCCCATCGACCTGCGAACCACGGGACCTACGAACGTATCATATTTAATAAAAATATGAAATTATTGTATTAAAAAAAAAAATAAAATTTTTTTTTTTTATTTTTTTTTGTGTTTAAATGTTCTTAATTTCATGTGTACATCACTTTGTTGCAGCTGTGGTTGTTTTAAAGGCTTTATAAATAATAATTATGATAAAAAATGATCATTTCTGATCATTTTGTGCAACTTCCGGTCATAACAGGAAGAAGGTCGGTCATAACAGGAAGAAGGTCGCCAGTCACCGGAGGCCAGCCATCTTAGGGTTAGTCACGGCTACAGGCAGCAAGGTTTGGAAGACTTGTTGATCAGGATTGCCTCATATGGATTAATTACTATCTGGAATCGCTCTGTGAGCTCTGTGGACGTCTCAGGCGGAGAAGCAACTGCAGATTGATGGCCGATTGGGCCGCACCGCCGCTCCAACACCAGCTCATGGCCTGGCTAGCAGAAGCTAACACAGGCCTCGAGAGCTAACACAGGCCTCGAGCAGCTCCCGTGGTTTGCTCGTCGCGCTGCTCGGCCTGATAACAACAACGCATGGCAACCTAAGATGTCGGCTATGACCATCTCAAAGTAAGAAAATATATTTTTATTTATTCTGTAAATGTGAATAGCAATGTTTAACATTACAGTACACTACTGTACATGCTTAAATGTGTGCGCGCGCTCCGTTAGCATGATAAATAAAGGTTGAATGAATGAATGAATGAATGAAATTTTTTTTTAATTATAATTTTCACCCCCTACCTACGAACGGATCGAGCTGCGAACAGTTCTTAGGTACCAAACTCGTTCGTAGATCGGGGGTTACCTGTACTAGACTATGGTGACGTGCTGTACATGAGTGCTGCATCAAAATACCTACAGTCCTTAGACTCCATTTACCACGGTGCCCTTCGGTTCATTACTGACTCCAGTTATCGCACTCATCACTGTGAGCTTTACGTAAAATCTGGCTGGTCATCTCTCAGCACTCGCAGATACACTCACTGGATATCCTTCATCTACAAGACCCTCCTAAACCTAGTCCCGTCATACCTCACCTCCTTAATACAAACATCACACAGTCATTACTCCCTGCGCTCTAACGATTTAGTCCTCCTGTCAGTTCCTCCTGTCAGAACTGAACTAGGAAAAAGAGCATTCAGCTTCGCCGTCCCCTCAGCCTGGAACAACTTACAGAAAGATCTGAAACTATCAACATTCATCTCTCCTGGATCCTTTATGTCAACCGTAGTAGAAAATGTCATCAAGAAACTTGACCATTGCAGATGTTTCTAACCATTACTTATCCAATATACATGTCATTGTTGATTTTTTAACTTTATTTACCCAACCGAGGTCTGTCTGCTTGTTTTGTATATAATGTATATAGAAATCTGTCATATCCTGTTGGTTTTGAACTGTCAACATCTGTTTACTGTGATTGTAGTTTTCTTTATTTTCTTTTGATAAGTGCAAATGCCTATTGCCAATGTGACGTGTGCTGCTGACCACTTGACCAGGTCACCCTTGTAAAAGAGATCTCGATCTCAACGGGCTCTACCTGGTTAAATAAAGGTGATTGATTGATTGATATTGATTTAGCCATAGGAGTGAGTTGTAAAATAGGATGATGCCTACAGACCCTTTCAAAAAAATTAGAATATCATGGAAAAGTTGTTTAATTTCCATAATTCCATTAAAAAAGTTAATCTTTTATAGATGATAGATTCAAGGCCCACAATTTAAACAATTTCAAGTATTTATTTGTTTATTTTTTACATCATTTGGGCTTCCAGTTCATGAAACCCACGAAAACAGGAATTCAAAAAAAATTAATACTGTGGAGAAATCAGCCCACACTACTTCTCAGTTTTTACAGAAAAAAAGAAAGAAATTACGATCACAACATATCAATCAAAATATGGTACTTTCAAAACGATATGTCAGTCTTCAATACTTGGTTGGGTATCCCTTTGTCTTAATCACTGCCTCGATGCGACGTGGCATTGAGGCAATCAGCCTGTGGCATTGCCTGGGAGTTATGGAAGCCCAGATTCCCTCAATGCTTGCTGTCAGCTCTTCTTTGTTGTTGGGTCTGGTGCCCCTCATTTTCCTCTTGAGAATACCCCATAGATTCTCGATGGAGTTTAGATCCGGCGAGTTGGCTGGCTGGTCGAGCACTGTGATGGCATGGGCATCAAACCAGGTTTTGGTGCTTCCGGCGGCATGGGCAGTGGCCAGGTCCTGCTGGAAGATGAAATCTGTATGTCCATACATATCCTCAGCAGAAGGAATCATGAAGTACTCTAAAACATTCTGGTAGATGGTTGCGGTGACCTTGGATTTAAGAAAGCAGTTTACCAACACCTGCACTAGACATTGCACCCCAAATCATGACTGACTGTGGATATTTCACACTGGTCCTCAAGTAGTATGTGTTCTGTTCCTCACCCTTTTTCCTCCAAACTAGGGCTGCAACTAACGATTATTTCAATAATCGATTAATCGGCCGATTATTTTTTCGATTCATCGATGAATCGGCAAAAAAAAAAAAAAAAGGAAACAAGTTTTAATTATCACCTCTTTATTCCAAAATTTGACTGACATATCAAATCGCACAAAAAACAGGTTGCTACTTGACTATTCTGTTAGTAAAATATTGAATAATTAAAAAATAAAGTTAGTCAGCTTCAATAAAAAATAAATGTACACAAACATATATACAAATGTATTATTTATACCTGCACAAAATGTAGCTACTTTGTAAAATGTGTTTTTGAGGGACAAGTGTAACCTGGATTAAAGGTGTGGATTGTTTTAACCTGGATGGGGCAGCTGTGGCTGAGTTGTTAGAGCAGTCGTCCTCCAATGCAAGAGTTGGGGCTTGGAATCCACCAGCAGTCACATGCCTAAGTGTCCATGGGCAAGACACTGAACCCCATGTTTGTGCCCCATTGGTGTATGAATGTGAGCTAAAGCTCTGATTAGTCTCTTTAGAATGATTTGTTCTTTGTAATCTAGTAGAGTGCTGTATGAATGGGTAAATGAGGACATGTAGTGCTTTACACTACTACAGTATAAACAATGTAAAGCACTTTGAGTATCAATTAGATAGAAAGGTGCTATATAAGTACAGTACAGTCCATTTACCATTACAAGTGTGGATCATTGTAACCTGGGTTAAAAGTGAAGTCTTCGTCTTCAACCATCGACAGAGGCCTCATGTCAGTGACGTTCATGTAAGGATCTTTCAGTCTCTGCTGCTTGCTGTGGTGTGCATGATGTCTGTCCATCATGAAGGCTGCCTGTCACTGTTGTTTTCTGGAATGAGAGAGAGTTTATATGTATTATATCATAATTTACAGTAACTCAAGAAATGCCTTGTTTCACTTGGTTAAACACACAAGCACACACACACACACACACACACACACACACACACACACACACACACACACACACACACACACACACACACACACACACAAATATAAAATACTAATTACACACACTTGAGTAGATGAATAAATTACTGTAATTCCTGTTTAAATGCAATTCATCCTTCCATACAATGCAGTGACTTCAGACTTTGCCAGCAAATTAAAAGTTGAAGCTAAATCATTAAATTATCACCATCTTTGTGTTAGATTTATTTATAAAACACATTTAAACACTGCTTGTATCGTTACATTAAAAATAAAAACACACACATTCTCTGTCACAGCTAAGAAACAAGCAGCTTCAGCTGCCAGAGACACTGGCATCACGTTTTCTCTCTTTGAAACAGAACAAATATGTTTTGACTTACCTGCTGATCTTCCTTCATTCACACGGTGGTGAAGCCCGTCATGTTTACATTTCATCTGCGTGGTTATCTCGTGTCGCGTCGTCACTTTTTAAAGCTTTTTTATCTTTGTGAAGCGTCAGGTGCTCCCACACGTTGTAGGACTTATTTACAGTTTTCTCTGCGTCGCGTCGGTCATTGTAAAATAGACTTTGAAAACAGTCTCTGCTGTTTCCTCCTCCCTCGCTCTGTTCAGAAGCCACACACGCGCAGGCGCAGCACGCTGACGCTGCAGTTTTTTTTTTTTTTTTCAAACTTTATTCAGCCAGGCTCAGCCAGCTTTGACAAAAGCTTTACCGGTGAACAAAACAGCTCCGCGGCGCCGTGAAAGATGCATAATCGCGCGACACAACGAATCGATGATGAAATTCGTTGCCAACACTTTTAAAAATCGATTTTTATCGATTTTATCGATTCTTGTTTCAGCCCTACTCCAAACCCATGGACCTTGGTTTCCAAATGAAAGGCATACTTTACTTTCATCTAAAAAGAGGACCATGGACCACTGGCCAATGGTCCAGCCCTTCTTCTCCTTGGCCCAGTTGAGACGCTTCTTATGTTGGCTCAGGTTCAGAAGTGGCTTGACCCGAGGAACCCGACAGTTGTAGCCCATCTCCCGGATGCGTCTGAATGTGTTGGTTTTTGAAGCTGTGAAAAGTCTGAGAATCTGGTATAATTAAACCACTGGACTCTCATTGTTCACCATTTCATTGTGGACATCTGGAAAATCCTGCCTATCTTGCCACTACCAGATCCAAGCAGAGGGAGGGATGTCAGTTCTTCCAAACAGCCACAGATCATTTCTTGGAAGACCTCAGCTTCTGAGATTACATCCCTGATTCGATACGCCAGCCTGTGAGGTATCCATCATGGGATGAGAACGTACGCAGTAGGACAAACATTTTCCAGCACGCCATGGTGATTATGGTGTCCAAGATAAAAGCAGTCCAGTTCAGAATTATTTGTTTCCTGTTGTCATTTTCTTTTATTTTGAAAATCCCATTAAAATCACAAATTTTAATAAATTCTGCTCATTTGCGGCGACACCTTTGATGTCTAAAATAAAACACTCTGCTTTGAAGTACGAAGTAAAACTTATTTCTCATAATTTTACTTTTTTCATAATTATAAGTGTCAGGGGAATTTAGGTAGAGGTTATGGATGTTTATTAGTAACTAATGTTAAACTATGTCTGAATTAGAGAGTTGCTTTGCTGCCCAAGAGAGACCGCTCAGAGCTTTGTGAGGAGCACGGAGCCTGCACACCTGATAAACTCCAAGGACTCCTTCTCTGTTGTCTGTAAGCTGGAAAGTAGAGGTCATCTTGACCTCATCTTTTTCTGATAAGCATTATAAAATGACTTCTTTATACTGTCCTTGGGCAGACCTCATGACCGGAGATTCAATGTACAGGTAGTCCCCGAATTACGAGCGCTCTGATCTACGAGGTTCCAGACTTACGAGCTGGCGAATTTTTGGAAAAAACGCAAAAAATACTGAGTTTTCATGTGTTTTTTCACCACAGTTAGTTAGCTAAACATATGGACACACGTTTCCGATCATTTTTATGCACTCATAAGCAGTTTTTTGATGAAAAACGAGTGTTTGTAGTCGCGCTAGCGAAACCGTTCCAATTTACGAGCGAAATTCCGGACTTACGAGAGACATGGCAACCGTTCCAAATTACGAGATTTCCGGTTTACGAGCGCCTCGTTGTAACGGATCTCGCTCGTAAATCGGGGACTACCTGTAATGTATGTGTAAGGCTGTTTTGAACTCTGCCCTCTTGTAGGTAAACTTGTCATATTTGTAGTATAGTTTGACCCCAAGTGGCAGACTGGACAGAAAAACAGAAACAGTTATCAAAAATAATATTTTATTCACAGGTGCGGGAGCTGCAGAGGGAGAAGAGGACAATGGTGAATAATGGATCTGTTAAATTGAGATCTCTTAAAGGAAATGTTAGTAGTTCTTTCTTACTGAAATAAAGTCTTTGTATTACCCAGTCCGTGAGAGAAGGAGAGTTTCTGGTTCTGCTAGAGGTTCCTGGTTGAGAAGTGAGGATCGTTGGAGAGAGGATCAGGTTAGTAGATAGGTAAATGGTTTCTTTCCAGGCTGCAGTTTTCTTGAGTACGGTAGTTTCTTTGGTGAATATGATCCGAGTGAATAAGAATTCACTGCAAAACCCAAAGGCCTAGGAAGGCTGAGTGGAGTCCAAGACTAGGAAGTCACTGTGGAGATTCAAAAACAAGATTATAGTGGAAGGGCTGTAAAATATTTCTTAGGAGCCGTTCATCACCAATTACCAGAGACTTGGTAATGTTCTGGCATCGAAGGAGTGTCTGGCTGAGGCTTTTAAGCTCCTCCAGAGTCGTTCCTCAGAATCAGGTGAAGGTTTGTGTGGTTGATTGTGGAAACTGCTACCGCTGTGAAAAAAGAGTGAGTGTGGCTGACAGAGCCAGAAATCCTACAGAACACCCCCCCCCCCCCCAAGAATCACCTCTTGGCGATTTAGTCCTTTTTTCAGGGTGGTCCCTGTAAAAAGAGGAGATGAGACCTGGGTCCAAGATTTGAGATCTTGGGATCCAGGATCGTTCCTCCGGACCATAACCCTCCCAATCCACCAGGTACTGTAATCCTCTCCCCTGTCGACGTATGTCCAGCAGGCGTCTGACTGTAAAGGCAGGCTCATTGTTGATCAGACGGGGAGGGGGAGGAAGATTGGCTGAAGGACTTGACGGATTAGACACCACTGTTTTGATGAGGGACACATGGAACGTAGGGTGAATCCTCATCGAGGCAGGTAGTTGTAGTCGCACAGCGGAGGGATTTATGATTTTCGTGATGGGAAATGGGCCAATGTACCTGGGGGCAAGTTTTCTAGGTGTGTTTTTTAGGTTAATGTCTTTTGTATAAAGCCATACCTGCTGACCCACCTTATTCTCAGGA
The DNA here is from genome assembly GCA_038048925.1 of Garcialebias charrua. Classification (NCBI taxonomy): domain Eukaryota; kingdom Metazoa; phylum Chordata; class Actinopteri; order Cyprinodontiformes; family Rivulidae; genus Garcialebias; species Garcialebias charrua. Next base: position 12,153 of record JBBPBX010055179.1, on the reverse strand, counting down.
GCTTTGGATCAACGTCTGTCAGCGATCCTTTTATTTTGGTCGCTTGTTTTCTTACTTCCGGCACTCGGCAAGGCAGGTCGCATATCTTTCTGCTCTTCCCTCCCTAAGTTTTTCCTACTCCCTGCTTGCTTTTCGTCTCGTCTGCGACCCTTCAGCGCTCACTCGAACCAATATGGAATTAATCAATTGGGCTGTTTCTTCAATGGATAAGATTTTTTCCACGAAGCGGACCGTGCCAGGAGAAGCTGTCTGTCCCTCCGACACACACGCGGCTGGATACGTGCTGGACTCGTGGGGTCAGTGGCAGCCCATGTGTCTGTCCGTTCTGAGTGTGGAGGACGTGGAGGATTTGTGGATTATTGGATTATTGGTAGCAACTGCTCTGTTTTTTGGCGTAAGCGGAGTTGTTTGTTATCGGAAGCTGAGGGAGGCTTCGGCGGCTATCAGAGCGCTGTCGGCACTGCCTGATCAGCAAAATTCTCTGAACCGGGCCGTGAGCTCCTCATCCCAGCTGCTGTATGAGCTCAATCGCACGATTGGTGCAGTGGTGGACCACCGTGCACCTGCTGTCCGTTTTGGGACTTGTTTGCAGCCACCCCGGATCAATCAAGGGACAGGTGGAAGTTCATGAAGCGGGGCAGAGCAGAACCACATATTTGGATTTCTTTCGGCCGTGAAACAGCACCACAGACTTGGAGGCGGCAGTGGAAAAGAACACTGTGGTCTATTGGATAACAAACAAGAACATTATCTGGCTTCTGCACATGTCCTTGAAAAGCAGGCTGTGGGAATCCATTCTCCTAGAGTGAGGAGCTGAAGAGCCCCCCCCCTCCCCCTCCCCAGAGATTTCTGTGAAGCTTCAGATAACACCCAGCTGCACATCTGCTGAACTCTGTGTTTGTCTGAAATTAATCATAGACTCAATCTCCTTGCCTGCCGTCTCTCCTTTGTTATTGTAACTAAATGTGCTCTTTGATATGGTTTTTACTGGATCACGCGGTGTCTTGAAGACAAAATGTGATTCATCTTTTTTTAATATCAATGCTGTGAATCCCAGTGTTTCTGCCTGTTTTCCTGCTTTTGACCTTCATCTGGGGACAGATTGGGCCTGGCCGCGCTAAGAGCATATCATGTGTTGAATAAACATATCGTGTGTTGATAAACATATCGTGTGTTGATAAAACATGTCATGTGCTTTGTTTTGCTGCAGCTTTTTGCACTCATTCTATCTTCTGGATGCTGCAACTACATATTTACGTTGTAATTGGTGAAAATTGATGCAATGTTAATAAACCATCTTGTTCTCTGAAGAGCTGCCCTTGTTTGGCGTCAGATTCTGCAAGACCTCCTAATGTGATGCTGGACTGATGGAGTGGTTATATCTGAATCCTGTGAGGGGAACAATGGTGGAGAGTAGCCTAGAGACACCTCAAAAGGAGACAGACCTGTGGCGGATGACGTCTGGGAATTATGGGCATTGTTTTGTAACTTGTCAGGTTTTCTGTCATTCATTTCAGATGCATGTTTGTGGTGCTGATCCAAATAAAAAGTGACCCACATGGGTTCATTGGCCATGAGCTGATCAACCAGAATGTGTGTTGCTAAAATGGAGGCATGTCCCTCAATGATTGACTGACAACTGTCCACATGTTGTGATAGAAGTTCAAGAGCGGTGCTCAAGATAAAAGGATATACAGGTAATAATAATAATAATGAATTCCATTTATAATGCACTTTTCATTAATAAAAATCTCAAAGTGCTACAAATTGTAATAAAGCAAAGATCAAAATAAAACAAGTGATAAAATCAAATAAAATCAATAATAATATCGACTAAGATCAAGATAAAATCATGTGGATGCAGATTAGGCTTGCTTAAAAAATAAATAAAATAAAACAAGTGATAAAATCAAGTAAAATCAATAATGATATCAGCTAAGATCAAAGATAAAATCATGTGGAGGCAGAATAGGCTTGCTTAAAAAGAAAGGTCTTTATGCTGCTTTTAAAGTCAACCAGTGACTGTGGAGCTCTCAGGTCATCAGGGAGGGAGTTCCACAGGCGGGGGGCAGCCACACAGAATGCTCGGTCTCCCATGGTCCTCAATTTGGTCCGAGGAATATGAAGGAAATTACTGTTCTCCTCGAGTTACGTACGAGTTACGTTCCTACGGCCGTTCGCATGTCGAAAATTGCCGTAAGTTGGAAGTACACACAAGCCGCCACTTATACACGTACATGTACGGTACTGTACAGTTACCAAGCATTTCGCCTATCCTAACACAGTTACCAAGCACTTCGCCTATCCTAACACAGTACCCTACATAATTATCAAAAAACACATACAGTACATTTGGAGCAAAAAAAAAGGAAAAAAAATGTTAATTTCTTACTGCTAGCTGGTGAAGCCTGTTAGCATGTTAGCTCGTTGCACGTCCGACCTCTGCAGCATCCAGCTGCTTCACGGGGTCCAAACTGTTTACAGCACATATGTCAGAGTCCCGGCCCGCGGGCCAGATCCGGCCCGCAAATTAAATATTTATGGCCCCCTGAATGATATTTAATTACTATTAGAAACGGCCCGCAGGCCACAGCCGCCCGCTGGTGTTTTGCGCGCACCAAAACTACATTCCCCACAATGCAACGGTAGCAGGGGTGGGGCCAATCCATTGTGTCTCGAACCCAGAAGAAGAAGACCCGCCTCACTTCACATTCAGGAAATCCAGTTACTTGGCCAGCTCCAGCGTGTGTGAGTGAGTAGCACTGTAGCTAACAGCTAGCCAACTTTTTATCGTAACATGTCCTCTGTGTGGAAGTATTTTACACTAAACACCGCAAGACAGCAACGTCTGCAGAGCCATAGCGCCACAGGTTAGGTCAGGTTAGTTTTACGTTGGACATTCGAGTGGGACGCCACTCGCTGAACCGAAACAGGGAGACCGACAGCGGCCAGCCGCGTCTAGTCCTACCCGCTGTCTGACCGTCTCATATGATGGGACAGGCGGAGAGCGGCTGACCGGATTGAACAATAAAAACACACCGCTGAAGCCCCAGAGCTAGAATGTTCACCGATAAGTTGCTAAACTTTATCATAATTAATGACCAACAGCTATCAGCTGTAGATAATGAAGGATTTTGCAGCTTGATACTTGCAGCCAACAGTAAACAATCATAAAAAAGCATATTAATTAAAAACCATAAGAAAACTGTATTAAAAACACAAAACATAAACAGCTACATTATAAAACAATGTAAAATACTAAAATCAGGAACATGTCTGTGTTGATTTATGCCAAGAACTTAGCAGATGTAAAGCTATTTAACATTGTATTTAATTAATTTATTAATTCATTTAAAAGAGAAAACAAAACCTAAACGGCTGCATTATAAAACAATGTAAAATACTAAAAGCAGGAACATGTCTGTGTTGATTTATGCCAAGAACTTAGCAGATGTAAAGCTATTTAACATTGTATTTAATTCATTTATTAATTCAAGAGACAAAATAAAACAAATTAATCAAAAAGAAAACACAATGAAAAGAGTGCAGAAAGAAGAAAAAAATTATTATATCACCCCCTTATAATAAACATTGAACCAGTCCGGCCCTTGGCTTATAGCAATTTTTTTTTGTGGCCCTTGGTGTATTTGACTTTGACACCCCTGGTTTACAGGAAGGACTGTTAGCATGTTAGGTCCATACATTTGGAGTCATAATGAAGGGAAAAATAGTTAATTAATAACTTACTGGGAGCTCGGTGTCCAAGCAGCATCCATCCGAGGCCGCGCTTTCTCTGCCTTTTAGCATGTTAGCTCGGTGTCCAGGCAGCATCCATCCGACGCCGCGCTTTCTCCGCCTTTTAGCATGTTAGCTCAGTGTCCAGGGTTAGCGATCGGCGACTGCTGCTCCGGGCCTGAGACATCCACAGAGTTCACCGAGCGTTTCCAGCTCATTTAGCCGTATGAGGCAACCTCTGATCGGGCACACAGTTCTCCAAAGCCGGCTGTCGAGGCCGGAGCTAACCGAAGCTAACCGAAAACTGGCGGACACTGCCGAAAACTGGCGGACACTGCGTAAATCGGCTTCTAAATAATAATTAATAATAATAATACTTTATTTATAAAGCCATTTAAAACAACCACAGTTGGTTTATGTTGAACTACACTGTATTAAATCATTATTGTAGGCAGGCCCGGCGGCATGGGCGGGCATTGAGGTGCATTGCCCCCCCGCAGAGTCAGCTGTGCCCCCCCTGACAGACTGGACAACGTGAAGTTTTTTGTTTGTTTGTTTTTAATCTCCGAGTGTGCATTCTTCTGTTTTTCCTATCTTTGTTTGTCCGTCATACAATTCAACCAATCAATGAAGCCGAGGCAACATTCTAGCCAACTACAGTTCGAGGGGGGCGGGTGCAAACTAGCAGTTTCAAACAGAAACACACGCTCACCACTGTCCGTGTATCTAACTTTTTCCCAACAAAACAAGAGGAAAATGAGAGCAGACAGGAAGCGGCACCATCCATTTCAGTGGGAAACGTAAGCACTGAAGTCAACTGACTTTTTTTTTTAAAATAGCTAGAAATTAGGAAGATTTTGAGCTAACCAGCAACATTGGAAGAGTTGCAAATAAAAAGACCAGAAAGGTAAGAACCACTGTGCTTTCTGTGACATGAGTACGGTAGTCCAATATAAACTTATGGCTGTGCAGATAAGTATTTTGTTTATTTGATATACTGTCTGCAGCATAACATTAATCTTGCATAATTGTGGTGTGCTGTGGTGGAGAAAGTACTCAAACACTGTACTTAAGTAAAAGTACAAATAAACAGACAAAATGTACTCTAGTAAAAGTAGAAGTACCATATTAATGTTTTTACTTAAGTAAAAGTAAATAAGTACTTGCTTTTAAAAATACTTAAAGTATTAAAGTAAAATCACTTGCTGAAAGTATTAACTAGTGCAATGGCCTACAATATCAAATGTGCCTACTGTATGTATATGTTCTGTAATACATTAATAGTGTTGAGCCATTTTAATGAACAATACTGCAAATAATACATGTTTTTATTGTGTTTACTCTGTGACACAGTTCACACTTACCATACCATACCATACCATTTTATTTATAAAGCACTTTAAACAGGAACAAGTCCACACAAAGTGCTGGACAAACAAACACGCAACAGGCAACACAGACAATGAAGTACAACACGAAAAACATAAAAAACATTGCAGATCATAAATAAAACGATCCAATACAAATCAGCTGGCATTGAAAGCAATGGAGTAGTAGTGAGTTTTTAACTTGGACTTGGACTTGTGATTCTGTGTGTCAGAATTTCAGGGATGACATGCAGAGTTAAATGTCATTAAGCAAAATAAGAATAATAAGGAATGAATATACCTTTGAAAGTTTTTATTTAACACAAAGTAAAACCAATGTGTCATTTTAACTGCAGTAAACACATTTGAGTAAAAGTTGTCTGTTTGAAAAAAGGAGCATTAGACCTAACAAAGGAATGGTCGAGTTCCAGGAGTGGTCACAGAGCCGCTGTTCAACTTGAAGCAAATAAAATGTTGAAAAAAATATGCCCCCTTGAAAAAATAGAATGCCCCCCCATTGAATTGTTTCTGCAGCCGGGTCTGATTGTAGGAGTGGTGGCGCAGAGGTTAGAGAATGTGGGCCTGTGACCAGAAGATCGCCAGTTCAACTCCCAGTACTGACAACATCAACATGTGGTTTTGGGAAAGGTGAAACACACCTGCTTCCACCCTCATTTTCTCCACTCTGGGCCCTTGAGCAAGGCCCTTAACCCCCACCATCTGTTCCTCCGGGAGCTCTAGATAGCAGCTCTCTGCTTCACACAGAAGTCTGTGGTTGCGTTAGGAAGGACATACGGCGTAAAAATAATTATGAAATATAAATGCTGCCTTCTCTAGAACAGGCGGTTTGCCTGTATTATTACCAATCATGTGGTTTTTAATGTTCAAGTATTTTTAGCAACAGTAAAGTTTATAAATAGTCATTTATAACAGCAGTAAGGTTGACACTGGAAGGGTGATTTAGCTGTTAATTAACTTTGAAATTCGAATGGGTGATGTTAAAAAATAACTTTTATCACAGGCGGTCCTTTGTTCAGAACAGAATACCTTGAATTTTTTTTCTGCCTTTAAAATTGTTTTTTGTAGTAATATGTTGGTGTTCATGTACATGCATACAGAAGCTGGTAGGGGTGTAACAGTACACATGGGTGTACTGAACCGTTTCGCTACGGCACGTTCAGTTCGGTCCACCTACATACTGTTTGTTATTTTTTCACTCATTAAATGTTATTAACGGGAGAATATCCGTCGCGGAACTAAAATTCCTAGGCGTGTTTCAACTTAGTCTAAACGGTCTGTTGCTGCTCATTGTTCTGGTTCTGACTGTTATTGTTTTCATTAAGATTTTTATTATTTTTAGTATTGTTTATTTATTGTAAAGAGTGCCGTTTCTTTAAAATATCAACCAAATAGGTCACTTTTTATTTATATTTATAGACGTATTGTTTACTTGGCATATTTTCAAAATAAACATTTTGTCTTTATTTTGTCTTTTTTTTTTGTACTGAAAATTAACCGAACCGAGCCCTTCTTGAAACTGAACCAAACCGGTGGTCGTGAGATGGAGTGAGTCGCACTTGCCAGTGCTCCGGGTAAAATTTATTTTTTAGTACCACCAAGCCCTCTATATGTAATATTTTTTGCCTATCATCACGCACACAACTTCTATCAAGCATCTCTTTTGAAGATTTTAAAGATCCACTGACGTGATTTTTCTACTATTCATCAAATTGCTCAAAATATATATATATTATCATTTAAATATGTTAGTTTTTGCAAACAAAATGATAAATCACTTTAATTTTGCTTTAAAAGTGATTTTGAACTTCAAGCTGTGTTTAATCATGGGAAATCCGTTTACACCCGAACGCACCATCTGTGATGTCATGTGCAGAGTTGAGGCAGAGCTCTTGGCTTGTCACGGTATGAGCAGCTCACATAAAAGTAAGTCTGATACGGCATCAGATCTAAATTAGATCCTGCTGTTTCTTGTTCCATCACCCAAACTATTTTCTGCTTCCCAAAATGAAGACAAATAGCTTAAATCTTCACCTAGATTGCTAAATTAGTCAGGTTTTAAAATGTCTGCTATTGAAGAGACTGGAGCCCTCTGCCTCTCACTCTGCACATTACATCACAGATGGTGCGTTCAGGTGTAAACGGATTTCCCATGATTAAACACGGCTTGAAGTTCAAAATCACTTTTAAAGCAAAATTAAAGTGATTTATCATTTTGTTTGCAAAAATTAACATATTTAAATGATAATATATATATATTTTGAGCAATTTGATGAATAGTAGAAAAATCACATCAGTGGATCTTTAAATTAAAAATGTCTCAAAAGTCGACAAGATCGAAGAAAGACGCTGAGAAGGATGATGCTGGCCTAACCCTCGAGGCAATTACCTCGCTGCTGGAGGAGCACCGCGCTGCGCTGTCAGCTGAGTTTAAACAAACTTTTCACCAGCTGGATATCAAATTGGACCAAACTCGGCTCGCGGTGGAGGAACACGGCCAGCGTGTGTCATCACTGGAACTTGTCACTAACGACCTGAGCCAGCGCATGTCGGAGGTGGAAAACACCTGCTCAACTCTGCAGGAGGAAAACGCCAGACTAAGATCTAAACTGGCGGATTTAGAAAATCGAAGCAGACGGCAGAATATTCGTGTGCTGGGTTTACCGGAATCTATTGAAAGCGGACGTCCCACAGACTTCTTTTCCAACCTGCTGTGTGACATCTACGGGCGTGACACGCTTCCTTCTCCACCCGAACTGGACCGGGCTCATCGAACCCTCGCTCCGAAACCCGCCTCGGACCAGCGGCCGCGCCCGGTTATCCTGCGAGTGCACCGGGTCCAGGTGAAGGAGCTGCTGATCCGGGAGGCTCGACGCAGAGGCAGGCTTGAATACCAGGGAAAACCGGTGCGGATCGTGGAAGACTACAGCCCAGAAGTCCTCAACCAGCGAGTGGAATATAAGGACGTGATGGCCGCACTGTATTCTCTGGGTCTAAAACCTGCTTTGCTTTTTCCTGCTCGACTTCGCGTGACTTTACCTGCTGGAAACAGAAAGTGGCTGGGCTCTGTGGAGGAGGCGCAGAAGTTCAGTGACACCTTTCAAGCTTCACAGCGCAAGTAATATTTAAACTTTTCTTCTAACTGATGAACAATGCGCTGTTCCCCCACTGGCTTTGATTATTACACTAAACTTTTCTTTACATGAGGTGTTGGAGTCAGTCTCCCCACCATCACAGACATTTACACCTCCAGATGCAGGAAAAGAGCCACCTGCATCATGAAAGACCTCACTCATCCAGCACACTCACTCTTTGCCCCACTCCCCTCAGGACGGAGGTTGAGGAGCATCAAGTGTAGAACCACTAGACTGAGGAACAGCTTCTACCCTGAGGCTGTTAGACTCATGAATAAATAAAAAAATAAACACTGCAAAATATCACATCATACTGATGCTGATCTGTTTTCTTGTTGCTGTGTTCATCTGTGTTCATCTGTGACCATCTGCTCATACAAACTCATGTTCGTGCTGCTGTTTATTTCCACTATATTAGGCTTAGTGTATTACTAGTTGATGTTTTTCTTAGTTAGTTCTAGATGTTATTACTGTTTTTCTCTTGCATTTGTTGTTGGATGTAACTGGGACCCCGTGTACATAATCTCGTTTTCATCACATGTACCACATGCGGTGCAAATGACAATAAAGACTCTCTGACTCTGACTCTGAACAGATGAGCAGGACTCTGCCCATACTCTGATTATCTGAGACTTTTTTAGTTGCAGCTTTTTTTAAACTATTAACATTTTTGAAATGAAACATTTTTCCTTTTCTCGTTTACCTGTTGACTATTTTGAGCTGAATCTTGGGTTAGTCCTGGATTGATTGATAATTAATTTGAGATTGGGATTAATTTAACTTTACGTTTGTATATGTGTGCGTGATTACCGGTACACATTTATGTGTATACATTTTTTGGCCTTGCATACTTTAAACTAGTTTGTGAGGTGCTTATAAAAAAATTTTTTTTTTTTTTTTTTTTAGGCATTAGGTATTTAGGCACATAAATAATTGAAGTAGGCCTATCCAGGTATAAAAATGGGTGAAATATATAATGTTTTTAATATATTATTTTGAACTATTAACATTTTTCCTCTTCTTGTTTACCTGTTGACTATCTTGAATTGAATCTTGAATTGGTCTTGGACTGATTGAAGATTTAATTTAGGATTAGGATTAATTTAACCTTGTTTATATGTGTATGCGTGATCACACATCTATGTGTACATTTTTGGCCTTGCATGAGGTGCTTATACATTTTTTTTTTCCTCTGATGATACTGGAGCACTAGTTTAAAAGTTAGACAGGAGACTTATTTTTAATTTCTATGGAGCTTGCTGCTTCTGTCTGTTGCAGCTGTCCAGGGTGGGAAAGGGAGGGGGGTGGGGGGTCCATCACTGCCATTAATTTATATTTTCTTTCACTTTGCCAAGAACTGCACAGCCATCAACACATTAGACTGTATTACCTACCTTTCTTATACAAATTATTAGTAATATGAGTGGTCAGTTGGTGTTGTCAAGCTGGAACGTCAAAGGTTTAAACCACCCCGTCAAGAGAAGGAAGGTGCTCTCTCATTTAAAACAGTTAAATACAGGCATTGCTTTCCTGCAGGAGACTCACATTAGAAGTGACGATAGCAAACGATTACTGCAAACATGGCACGGGCAGAGTTTCCATTCCTCATTTCGAGCAAAGGCTCGGGGCGTCTCGATCCTCATCAGTCAAGACATTTCATTTGAACCTTTTCAAGTTAACTCAGATAAATATGGTCGTTTTGTGATTGTTTCCGGTAAATTGTACAACACACCAGTAGTGCTAGTTAACGTTTATGCCCCAAATACGGATGATGTTGGTTTCTTTGAGAAATTATTCTCACTGCTCCCGGACCTAAACACATACTCATTGATACTCAGTGGTGACTTGAATTGCTGGTTGGACCCAGTTTTGGACAGATCCTCTACAAACCCTGCCACAGCCAGCAGGTCGTCCCACACTATTCGTGCCTTTCTATCTAAGTATGGCCTGTGCGATGTATGGCGTTTTTTACACCCAGCTGAGAGAGAATATTCTTTTTTTTCTCATGTTCATCATTCATACTCGAGGATCGATTACTTTTTCATGGACAACAAACTTCTTCCCTCTGTCCGTGGCTGTGACTACCACAGTATTGTCATCTCAGACCATGCACCTGTCACTCTGTCTTTGTCCCTCCCTGACATTCCTATAAGGAGTAGACAGTGGAGATTCAATTCAACGTTACTGTTAAACAATGATTTTGTTACATTTATAGAAAAAGAAATAACCTTCTTTCTATCCATAAACAGAACTCCTGGGATCCCACTGTCAACAGTTTGGGATACCCTTAAGGCCTATCTTAGGGGACAAATCATTTCATATACCGCCCGGCTGAGGCAAAAATCTCAAAAAGAAAGAACTGATTTAGCCCAGCAGATAAAAGAAATTGATCAACAATATGCTCAAAACAAATGCCCTAATCTGTACAAAAAAAAAGTAGAACTCAAAACTAAGTTTGATTTATTGTCTACATACTCAATAGAACAATCACTTTTGAAAAGTAAATCATCATTTTACATACATGGAGAAAAGTCAGGAAAACTACTGGCAAATCAGTTGAAGGGTGCCATGGCTAAACAAATCATCCCTAAGATCCAATTAGAGAACGGCACCACAACTCTAGATCATTTACAAATTAACAGAGCATTTAAGGACTTTTATTCCCATTTATATACTTCAGAATCCCAAACCAACAAGAATTTATCTTCTCAGTTTTTCGAAAAGACCAACATGCCAAAACTCACACCCAACCTGAAAGATGCACTGGAGATCCCAATATCCCTGACAGAAATTGTGTCAGCTGTATCGGTAATGCAGTCTGGCAAATGTCCGGGTCCTGACGGCTTCCCTGCTGAATTTTTTAAGAAATTTTCTTCATTACTTTCCCCACTCCTACACTCGGTTCTCTTAGAGTCATTTGACCAAGGATCCCTTCCGAAATCTTTTTTAGAGGCCTGCATTACCCTCATTGCAAAGAAAGGAAAAGACCCAACTCACTGTTCCTCTTATCGACCAATCTCCCTTTTAAATACAGACGCCAAAATTTTAGCCAAAGTTCTTGCTCAAAGGTTGGAAAAGATCCTTCCTTTGATCATATCAAAAGACCAGACTGGATTCATTAAAGGCAGGCACTCCTTTTTTAATGTCAGACGCCTTTTTGACATTATTTATTCTCCTTCGGATACTGTTCCTGAGTGTGTTATTTCCCTTGATGCAGAGAAAGCATTTGATCGGGTTGAATGGGACTACTTGTTTAATGTTCTTGACAAATTTGGTTTTGGCCCCAATTTCATTACATGGGTGCAATTAATTTATTCACATCCCACCGCAACCATTCGTACCAACTCTCAGATATCAAAACCCTTCAGTCTACATCGAGGAACTCGCCAGGGATGCCCACTGAGCCCTATGCTCTTTGACCTGGCAATTGAACCTCTTGCCACTGCCTTGCGGTCCTGTGACACAATTTCAGGAATCTGGAGAGGCGATATGGAGCACAAGGTCTCCCTTTATGCTGATGACCTTTTACTTTTCATTTCTCATCCGACTGACACGCTGCCCTCCGTTTTATCATTACTTGAGGAATTTGGAATAAACTCTGGTTACAAATTAAACCTGAGTAAAAGTGTAATTTTCCCTGTCAATACCCTGGCGCAGACTCTTGACTTTGGTAAATGGCCTCTTAAAATTGAGAAGACAAAATTCTCTTACCTGGGTGTTACAGTTACGAGGAGGTATAAAGATTTATATCAAGAAAACTTTGTCTCTCTGTTGAATCAGACAAAGCAGGCATTATCCCGATGGTCACCGCTTTCCATTTCCCTCACAGGCCGTATTAACTCAGTCAAGATGGTCACTTTACCTAAGTTTTTATATCTTTTTCAAAATATTCCTGTTTT
>JBBPBX010055178.1:6464-23196 GCA_038048925.1 Garcialebias charrua | reverse complement strand
CCTGCATCACTGATGGTATGGGGTTGCATGAGCGCTTGTGGCATGGGCAGCTTGCATGTCTGGAAAGGCACCATTAATGCAGAGAACTATGTTCAGGTTCTAGAACAACATATGCTCCATCTAGACGTCATCTCTTTCAGGGAAGACCCTGCATTTTTCAACAAGATAATGCCAGACCACATTCTGCAGCAATCACAACATCATGGCTACGTAGGAGAAGGATCCGGTACTGAAATGTCCAGCCTGCAGTCCAGATGTTTCACCTATAGAGAACATTTGGTGCATCATAAAGAGGAAGGTGCAACAAAGAAGGCCCAAGACGATTGAACAGTTAGAGGTCTGTATTAGACATGAATGGGCACACCTTGGACAGGTGTCCAGTCCATCACAAGGACACATAGAGACAAACGAGACAAACAACCATTCACTCTTCTCTCCTTCACCCAGAGACAGTTTAGAGTTACCAGTCAGTCTAACATGATGTTTCTGGTTTGTGGGAGGAAACCCACGCAGCACAGACAACATGTAAACTCCCCCCAGTTAAGTCTGGTCCTCTGGACATCAACTGTTTTAGACTCAGCGTAGTGCTACACTCTGCAGAACAGCACCAGCCACAGAAGCTACCATCTACGAGCCAGTTCAATAATGAACAATGCTTATGTCAGCTTTATACGCATCCACTTCAACGTCTCTTTCCTGCGGGGTCCCACAGGGCTCTATTCTTGGCCCACTTCTCTTCACGCTCTACATGCCCCCACTGGGGTCCATCCTAAAGAAACATGGAATTTTGTTCCATTGTTACGCGGATGATTGCCAGATCTACCTGCCACTGAAACCAGCTAATGCAGGCTCCCTCCACCCTCTCCTAAAATGTCTGGACGACATTAAGACATGATGGCTTCAAACTTCCTAAGTTTTAATGACCAGAAGACTGAAGTCATCATCTTCAGCCCTAGCTCAGCTGCCGCCTCTGATCATATGAACTTGGACTCCCTCCAGCCTTATCTCAAGCACTATGTGAGAAATCTCGGGATGATTTTTGACTCAGACTTTAAGTTTGATAAACAAATCAGCTCCGTTCTGCAGTAAAGCTTCTTCCAATTGCGGCAGGTAGCTAAGCTCAAGCCGGTGTTGTCCAGACCTTGAGACACTAGTTCATGCATTCATGGATGGCACTTAATTTCCTTCATTTTAATGATAAAAAGACCGAGGTTATGGTCTTTAAATCTAGTGCTCCTGACAGTCCCACCACTTTTGATTTTTCCTCTTTGGCCCCATATGAAAAGTCGATTGTGACAAATCTAGGAGTGAAAATTGACCCCTGCCTGAAACTGGACTGTCACATCAACAGCATGGTTAAGTCCTCGTTCTTTCATCTGAGGCGCCTGTCAAAAATCAAGCCCCTCCTTTCTAGACGCCACTTAGAGACCGTAATCCACGCTTTTATTACTTCACGCCTGGATTATTGTAACTCTCTTCTGATTGGAGTAAATAAGGCCTCGCTTTCTCGGTTGCAGCTGGTACAAAATGCTGCTGCACGATTTTTGACTGGTACAGGCAGACGTGAGCACATCACTCCAGTTTTAATGTCCCTTCATTGGCTTCCTGTCCAGTTTCGAATCCATTTTAAAGTTTTATTGTTTGTTTTTAAGTCTTTGAACGGTTTTAGTCCCTCTTATCTGTCTGAACTGCTTCAACTTTATGTGCCATCACGTGCTCTCAGATCCGCTGACCAGATGCTTTTAGCAGTCCCAAAAACCTTTTATAAGACCAGAGGAGACAGAGCATTTTCAGCTCTGGCTCCTAAATTGTGGAACGAGCTGCCACTGAAGGTCAGGCAGGCCCCATCAATATCTGTTTTTAAAACTCGTTTAAAAACACATATGTTTTCATTGGCTTTTAAACCAGAATGAGTTCACATCTCTGTTTTAATGTTGTATTATTTTACTTGTGATGTTCTGATTTTTATATGATTGTTTTTATTGTTTTGTGCTTGTTTTTGTTCTTGTACAGCACTTCGGACGGCTGATGCTGTATTTTTAAGTGCTTTACAAATAAACTGGTATGGTATGGTATTCATCACAACCTGCCTGGATTATTGCAACGCACTGCATGCTGGGATCAGTCAGGCCTCCTCCTCACGCCTCCAGCTCGAGCAAAATGCAGTAGCTCGGCTTTTAACCGGTACACGTAGGTCTGAGCACATTACACCAGTTCTGTCCTCCCTGCACTGGCTCCCCGTGTGAACTAGAGTCGACTTTAAAATCCTGTTGTTGACCTACAAATGTCTAAATGGCCTCGCTCCCCTCTACCTCTCCGAGCTGCTGGAACCATATGTTCCATATCATGATCATCCGATCAGATGCTTTTGGAGGTTCCAAAAACACGACTAAATCTTCGAGGAGATCGGGCGTTTTCAGTCACCGGCCCCAAACTTTGGAACAACCTGTCCCTCAACATTAGACAGGCTCCTCCCTTCACATGTTCAAATCCCTGCTAAAAACCCATCTGTTCTCTCTGGTGTTTCATACTGTGTGAGCTGACTTAGTGTATATATTTTATCCTGTGTTTTCACATTAATGCTGTTCTTATACATCTTTGTTAAATTTTACCATTTTTAAATCTCTTTGATGTTGTTTGTGAAGCACCTTGATAACAGTTTATCTATTTTAACTGTGCTCTAGAAATAAAGATGACTTGACTTATAGGCTTGTTTGGATTTGACAGGTGGCTCTACAACAACGCTAGTCCAGATGCTGGTAGTCCAGATGCTGGTAGTCCAGATGCTGGTAGTCCAGATGCTGGTAGTCCAGATTCTCGGCCTCTCTGGTTACAGCCGTTGCTGCTCCAGTGAACCACGTCACGTGTCCGACGCACCCTCTAGTTGTTTTATTCATGTTGACTCCAGGAGGTAATCAGTTGTAGATATACATCCATCCATTGCTTCAGGAGATATTTTGCTAACACTAGAGATAATAAAGTGTTGTTACCTTGCCCAGCAATCAGAGCTCTGAGTTCTTTCAGCAGATCCTGAACGTTCTCTGGTTCTGTCGTCCTAACTTCCTCGGAAACCTTCTCCTCCTGTCCAGGATTCATCATCGTCGTTCTATGGGACGCCTGGACACCCGTGTCTCTGACAGGGATCACCTGGTCCTCTCCATCCTTCTCTGGAGGGGTCTGAGGTCTTGGTTTCTGCAGAGCATGTGAAGACAACAGCAGAGCTTGTTTGTCAGGCGAACGCTGCTTCGCTTCTGAGACGACAACCGGAGTACGAGGAGCAGCCGGAGCACGAGGAGCAGCCGGAGCACGAGGAGCAGCCGGAGCACGAGGAGCAGGGGGTTTCTGGGTTGCTGGAGCAGAGCTGCACCGTTGGTTAGGTTCTGGTCTTCTTGGGTCTGAAAGTGAAACACAGGTGGCAGCGTTAGGTAACCAGCGGCGCTGCAGAACACAAAGAACCTTGGAGTGTTTGGTTTACAGACTGTTGGATGAGGGACCCTGGTCAACTGAATGAACTGGTCCACAGTCCTCGTCAATCATCAAGAGTAAATGGACTGTACTTATATAGCACCTTTCTATCTGATCAAGACTTATGTTAATTGAGAGGGGGTGAAGGAAGCTGTTTATGTTAAAGGAGAAAAACCTTCTCTGAACAGAGGAGGAGGTCTCAGATTCCATCCATCCATTTTCTTCCTCTTATCCGGGGTCGGGTCGCGGGGGTAGCAGCCTAAGTAGGGAGGCCCAGACTTCCCTCTCCCCAGCCACTTGGAGCAGCTCCTCTGGGGGAATCCCAAGGCGTTCCCAGGCCAGCCGAGAAACATAGTCCCTCCAGCGTGTCCTGGGTCTTCCTCTGGGTCTCCTCCCGGTGGGACATGCCCGGAACACCTCACCAGGGAGGCGTCCAGGAGGCATCCTAACCAGATGCCCGAGCCACCTCAACTGGCTCCTCTCGATGTGGAGAAGCAGCGGCTCTACTCCGAGTCCCTCCCGGATGACTGAGCTTCTCACCCTATCTCTAAGGGAGAGTCCAGACACCCTGCGGAGAAAACTCATTTCAGCCGCTTGTATCCGAGATCTTGTTCTTTCGGTCACAACCCAAAGCTCATGACCATAGATGAGGGTGGGAACGTAGATCGATCGGTAAATTGAGAGCTTTGCCTTTTGACTCAGCTCTCTCTTCACCACGACAGACCGGTACAGCGCCCGCTTCACTGCGGACGCTGCACCTATCCGCCTATCGATCTCACGCTCCAGTTTTCCCTCATTCGTGAACAAGATCCCGAGATACTTAAACTCCTCCACTTGGGGCAGGACCTCCTCCCCGACCCGGAGAGGGCATGCTACCCTTTTCCGGCTCAAGACCATGGCCTCGGATTTGGAGGAACTGATCCTCATCCCGGCCGCATCACATTCAGCTGCAAACCGCTCCAGTGAAAGCTGTAGATCACGAACTGATGAAGCCAATAGGACCACATCATCTGCAAAAAACAGAGAAGCGATTCTAAGGTCACCAAAACGGATCCTCTCAACACCTTGGCTGCGCCTAGAAATTCTGTCCATAAAAGTTATGAACAGAATCGGTGACAAAGGGCAACCTTGGCGGAGTCCAACTCTCACCGGAAACGAGCCTGACTTACTGCCGGCAATGCGGACCAAGCTCTGACACCGGTCGTACAGGGACCTAACAGCCCTTATCAAAGGGCCTGGTACCCCATACTCCCGGAGTACCCCCCACAGAACCCCCCGAGGGACGCGGTCGAATGCCTTCTCCAAGTCCACAAAGCACATGTAAACTGGTTGGGCAAACTCCCACGCACCCTCCAGGACCCTGCTGAGGGTGTAGAGCTGGTCCAGTGTTCCACGACCAGGACGAAAACCACACTGCTCCTCCTGAATCCGAGGTTCGACTATCCGACGGACCCTCCTCTCCAGAACCCCTGAATAGACCTTACCAGGGAGGCTTAAGAGTGTGATCCCCCTATAGTTGGAACACACCCTACGGTCCCCCTTTTTAAATAGGGGAACCACCACCCCAGTCTGCCAATCCAAGGGAACTGCCCCCGATGTCCACGCGATATTGCAGAGTCGCGTAAGCCAACACAACCCTACAACATCCAGAGCCCTAAGGAACTCAGGGCGAATCTCATCCACCCCCGGAGCCCTGCCACCGCGGAGCTTTTTAACCACCTCGGCGACCTCAGCACCAGAGATTGGAGAGCCCGACCCAAAGTCCCCAGGCTCCGCTTCCTCAGTGGAAGACGTGCCAGTAGGATTGAGGAGGTCTTCGAAGTATTCCGCCCACCGACTCACAACATCCCGAGTTGAGGTCAACAGCACGCCATCCCCACCATAAATGGTGTTGGTCGCGTACCGCTTTCCCCCCCTGAGACGCCGGATGGTGGACCAGAATCGCCTCGAAGCCGTACGGAAGTCATTCTCCATGGCCTCTCCGAACTCCTCCCACGCCCGAGTTTTTGCCTCAGCAACCACCCGAGCCGCATGCCGCTTGGACTGCCGGTACCTATCTGCTGCTTCCGGGGTCCCACAAGCCAAAAAGGCCCAATAGGACTCCTTCTTCAGCCTGACAGCATCCCTCACTGCCGGTGTCCACCACCGGGTTCGAGGGTTGCCACCACGACAGGCACCAACAACCTTGCGGCCACAGCTCTGATAAGCTGCCTCGACAATAGAGGCGCGGAACATGGCCCACTCGGACTCCATGTCCCCCGCCTCCCTCGGAACGTGTTCAAAGCTCTCCCGGAGGTGGGAGTTAAAGCTCCGTCTTACGGGAGACTCTGCCAGACGTTCCCAGCAGACCCTCACAATACGTTTGGGTCTGCCAGGTCTGACCGGCATCCTCCCCCACCATCGGAGCCAACTCACCACCAGGTAGTGGTCAGTTGACAGCTCCGCCCCTCTCTTCACCCGAGTGTCCAAGACATGCGGCCGCAGATCAGATGAGACGACAACAAAGTCGATCATCGAACTGCGACCTAGGGTGTCCTGGTGCCAAGAGCACATATGTACACCCTTATGCCTGAACATGGTGTTCGTTATGGACAATCCATGACGAGCACAGAAGTCCAACAACAGAACACCACTCGGGTTCAGATCAGGGGGGCCGTTCCTCCCAACCACACCCCTCCAGGTCTCACTGTCATTGCCCACGTGAGCGTTGAAGTCCCCCAGCAGAACAAGGGAGTCCCCAGGAGGCGCACCCTCCAATACCCCCTCCAAGGACTCCAAAAAGGGTGGGTAATCTGCGCTGCCGTTTGGTGCATAGGCACAAACAACAGTCAGAGCCCGTCCCCCCACACGTAGGCGAAGGGAGGCTACCCTCTCGTTCACCGGGGTGAACCCCAACGTACAGGCACCAAGATGGGGGGCAACCAGTATGCCCACTCCTGCTCGGCGCCTCTCACCAGGGGCAACTCCAGAGTGGAAGAGTGTCCAACCCCTCTCAAGGAAACTGGTTCCAGAGCCAGAGCCATGCGTTGAGGTGAGTCCGACTATTTCTAGTCGGAACCTCTCAACCTCACACACTAGCTCAGGCTCCTTCCCCACCAGAGAGGTGACATTCCATGTCCCAATGGCCAGCTTCTGTAGCCGAGGATCAGACCGCCAGGGTCCCCGCCCTCGGCCACCACCCATCCCACATTGCACCCGACCCCTTTGGCCCCTCCCACAGGTGGTGAGCCCATGGGAAGGGGGACCCACGTCTCCTCTTCGGGCTGTGCCCGGCCGAGCTCCATGGGTGAAAGCCCGGCCACCAGGCGCTCGCCAACGTGCCCCTCCTCCGGGCCTGGCTCCAGAGTGGGGCCCCGGTGACCCGCGTCCGGGCGAGGGAACATTGTTTCCATTTATTTTACTCATCATAAGGGGTCTTTGGGCTGCACTTTGTCTGGTCCCTCACCTAGGACCTGTCTGCCTTGGGTGACCCTACTAGGGGCATGAAGCCCCTGACAGCATAGCTCCTAGGATCATTGGGACACTCAAACCCCTCCACCACGGTAAGGTGGCAACCCAGGGAGGGTACCTGTAACTAGCGCCGGCCAAACGTTAGTGCCAGGTCTGAACGAATCTTCTAAACAAGACAGACCTGTTTGAGGTTTCCTGACGACCATCCTCCCCTGAGTGTTGGACGGTTTGGATCTGGTTCCTCTGGACTTCACGGCTCTGGTAGACCCTGAGGAGGATTATACACACTCATTGAGTACATTTATTTCTCTGGTTTTATGTGTAACCAACAGATTAAAGTCATAATCTGGATTTGACCGAGTCCACCATCACAGGTTACAACACCTTTGACCCGTGGACTCGTCTAAAATGTCTCGCACCTCCTCACACATTTACCTGTCTTCGCCGAGAACCTCTTCACGCTCCACTTCTCCTGAGAGGTGGATGGTCGGGACTGGGTCTTCCCCCTTCCTGGAGTTCTGGGGTGTCCTGCTGAGACTGAAACACACCTCATGAATGCAGACCTCCATCTGGAGCTGAAGTTGGGGGGTTCACATCTGTCCCAGTCTGAGAGGAGTCTGAGGAAGCCTTTCCTCCAACACGCCCTCCAGACCAGAGACAAGTACACTTCAGATGAAACACACGGTTCTGACCTGCCTTCTCCGCCTGAAGGATCCCCCCGAGCAGAGCCGCACACTGGTCCAGACCTCGGTGCAGACTGGAGACCTGAACACAAAACGGGATCTCTTCATTTCCTTCAAAAGCATTCTTCTCTTCACTTCAACATGCTCCTCTTAGCCTTTAGCTAGCCTTTTACTAAAATTAGCTGGTAGCTACTGTTCTGCTGCTACAAAACCACCTGAGGGAGTGTGTAGATTCATTCATTCAACCTTTATTTATACAGGTTAGCCTCACTGAGCCTCGAGGACTCATTTACAAGAGGGACCTGTACGTAGACCTGAAGGACCTGTAGATAAGCTGTCCCTTAAGAAACTGTAGCTAAAACACATAAAAGAGCCAGGTTTCCTTGTTGTTAGTGATGAGGCCCCGCCCCCCACAGCCATGTTCTTCCTCCACAAACTATATGATATGGTTGATGCTGTAGGTTGGAACAATCATGGATTAGCAGGAAGAGCAGCTGGCTGAGCACACATCCTTGTGGGACCCCATGTGCTCAGCATGATACTTTTGGTGTTATTGCCAGCCTGCACGTTTTGTGACATATTGTAAGAGACCCAGGTGGGGGAGCGGTGGCCTTGCATGCTTTCTGGTCAGTTGTAAACACCAGGTCCAATAAGGTGTCTGGACACGTTGAAAAGTCCACGTCCATAATAATAATAATAATAATAATCATTTTATTTAAAAGCGCCTTTCATGACACCCAAGGACACTTAACAAACCAACACAGTGAATACAGAGCAAACATTATCAGCGACAAATTGAAATATAAAATACATAAAGGATATAAAATGGAAGATAATAAAAATACATTTAGTAAAGTTAATGATAAGCTAGTCTAAAGAGATGTGTTTTCAGGGCAGTCTTGAACAGAGAAAGGGAGGTGGTGTTTCGAAGGTCTGGCGGTAGAGCGTTCCAGAGGTGAGGGGCAGAGCAGGTGAAGGCCCTGCTCCCCATGGTGGAGAGGCGGGCAGAGGGTACATGGAGATGTAGTGAAGAGGAGGATCTGAGAGAGCGTGATGGGATGGAGATTTGTAGGAGGTCAGATAGATAAGGAGGGGCAAGGTTGTGGATAGATTTGAACGTGAGGAGTAGAATTTTGAAGATGATGCGTGATTTAACCGGGAGCCAGTGGAGCTGCTGCAGGACAGGAGTGATGTGGTTATAGTAGGAGGAGCCAGTGGAGCTGCTGCAGGACAGGAGTGATGTGGTTATAGTAGGAGGAGCCAGTGGAGCTGCTGCAGGACAGGAGTGATGTGGTTATAGTAGGAGGAGCCAGTGGAGCTGCTGCAGGACAGGAGTGATGTGGTTATAGTAGGAGGTTTGAGTGATGACACGGGCAGCTGAGTTCTGGACCATCTGTAACTTGTGGAGAGATTTGTTGGGGAGGCCGTAGAGAAGGGAGTTGCAGTAATCGATACGGGAAGTCACAAGACTGTGCACCAGGATGGCTGTGGAGCGGGGTGTGAGAGAAGGACGGAGACGGTTAATATTACGGAGGTGGAAATAGGCAGACCGAGTAATATTGTTGATGTGTGAAGTGAAGGAGAGAGTGGTGTCGAGGATGACACCGAGGCTCTTGACCTGAGGGGAGGGGGATAGCAGAGAGTTGTTGTTGTGGCTCTCCTCAAGGATGTGTGCTGAGCCCCTTCTGTTCACTCTGCTCACATATGATTGTACAGCCACACTTCCAGGCTGTCATATTGTTAAGTTTGCAGATGATACAGCTGTGGTGGGATGCATCACAGATAATGATGAATCCAGCTACAGACAGGAGGTGGAACATCTGGAGAGCTGGTGCAAAGAGAACAACCTTCACATGAATGTGAAGAAGACAAAGGAGATGATTGTGGACTTCAGAAGGAACAAACACACCCACACCCCACTGAAAATAGGTGGGTCTGCAGTGGAAGTGGTCTCCAGCTACAAATACTTGGGTGTACACTTGAATGATAACCTCAGCTGGAGCAACAACACCACCAGCCTGATCAAGAAAGGTCATCAGAGACTCTACTTCCTCAGACGGCTGAGACGAGCTGGTCTGAGCAGCCCAGTCCTCACCTCCTTCTACAGGTGTGCAGTGGAGAGCATCCTGTGCTCCAGCATCAACGTGTGGCATGGAGGCTGCACAGTTGCAGAGAGGAAAGCTCTACAGAGAGTGGTGAAGGCTGCACAGAAGTCTGTTGGAGTCAGTCTCCCCACCATCACAGACATTTACACCTCCAGATGCAGAAAAAGAGCCACCTGCATCATGAAAGACCTCACTCACCCAGCACACTCACTCTTTGCACCACTCCCCTCGGGACGGAGGTTGAGGAGCATCAAATGTAGAACCACTAGACTGAGGAACAGCTTCTACCCTGAGGCTGTCAGACTCATGAATAAATAAATAATAAGAATAAACACTGCAAAATGTCACATCATGTTGATACTGATCTGTTTCTTGTTGCTGCGTTCATCTGTGACCATCTGCTCATAATGACTCATGTTCGTGCTGCTGTTTATAATGATGTTTTTCTACTACATTAGGGCTTAGTGTATTACTAGCTGATGTCTCTCTTAGTTAATCCTAGATGTTATTATTGTTTTTCTCTTGCATTTGTTGTTGGATGTAACTGGGACCCTGTGTACATAATCTCGTTTTCAACACATGTACTACATGCGGTGCAAATGACAATAAAGACTCTCTGACTCTCTGACTCTGACTTAAGGGGGACGAGAAGATGTTCTGATTTTGAAATAGAGTTTTTGGTACCAACAAGAATGATTTCTGTTTTGTTGCTGTTTAGTTGAAGGAAATTGTTAGAAAACCAGTGATTTAGCTCAATGAGACAGTCGGTGAGGATGGAGGGTGGGTGGAGTTAGGTTTTGATGACAAGTAGAGCTGCGTGTCCATGTCATTTGAACATGGAATTTGAACTCTTCTTAAATTTCTTTGTTAACAAACACCAGAACTTCTGGGTCTGGCTGTTTGACGTGGTAATGGTAAGGGTAGGAGAACTAGTGGAGGGTTCATGAAGCTCTTTCTTCACAGACAGGAAAGCTGCCCTTTGTCTGGCAAAGGTACTGAGCCTCTCCAGGTCTTCCTGGTGTCGCAATAAGAAGGAGAGAGATGGAGGAAGAAGGCGACACTTTCTCCATCCCCTTCACCACACTAGTTTTATTTCTCATAGTTAGAGCAGTGCAGCTTCATGCTACACTGGTGTAAACCTGTGACCCTGATGATCACGGCTCATGGGCCCTCCATTAGTGTGCAGCGTACAGCTTCTCCTCCAAAAGTTATCTGTCCATAAACTCTGTGGGTCGTGGACCTTCTGACCCCTCTGGAAGGTCTACGAGTGATGGACAGGTGTTGGGTGTGAACTAACCCCGCTCCCCCAGGGTTCTGTAAAGACCATCCTCCATTAAAAGCCTCTACTTGTAGATTTGATTAAAAACTTCTATACTAGAATTGAATACTTTTAGCTTTTATACTAGACTTGAATACTTTTAGCTTTTATACTAGACTTGAATACTTTTAGCTTTTATACTAGACTTGAATACTTTTAGCTTTTATACTAGACTTGAATACTTTTAGCTTTTATACTAGACTTGAATACTTTTAGCTTTTATACTAGACTTGAATACTTTTAGCTTTTATACTAGACTTGAATACTTTTAGCTTTTATACTAGACTTGAATACTTTTAGCTTTTATACTAGACTTGAATACTTTTAGCTTTTATACTAGACTTGAATACTTTTAGCTTTTATACTAGACTTGAATACTTTTAGCTTTTATACTAGACTTGAATACTTTTAGCTTTTATACTAGACTTGAATACTTTTAGCTTTTATACTAGACTTGAATACTTTTAGCTTTTATACTAGACTTGAATACTTTTAGCTTTTATACTAGACTTGAATACTTTTAGCTTTTATACTAGACTTGAATACTTTTAGCTTTTATACTAGACTTGAATACTTTTAGCTTTTATACTAGACTTGAATACTTTTAGCTTTTATACTAGACTTGAATACTTTTAGCTTTTATACTAGACTTGAATACTTTTAGCTTTTATACTAGACTTGAATACTTTTAGCTTTTATACTAGACTTGAATACTTTTAGCTTTTATACTAGACTTGAATACTTTTAGCTTTTATACTAGACTTGAATACTTTTAGCTTTTATACTAGACTTGAATACTTTTAGCTTTTATACTAGACTTGAATACTTTTAGCTTTTATACTAGACTTGAATACTTTTAGCTTTTATACTAGACTTGAATACTTTTAGCTTTTATACTAGACTTGAATACTTTTAGCTTTTATACTAGACTTGAATACTTTTAGCTTTTATACTAGACTTGAATACTTTTAGCTTTTATACTAGACTTGAATACTTTTAGCTTTTATACTAGACTTGAATACTTTTAGCTTTTATACTAGACTTGAATACTTTTAGCTTTTATACTAGACTTGAATACTTTTAGCTTTTATACTAGACTTGAATACTTTTAGCTTTTATACTAGACTTGAATACTTTTAGCTTTTATACTAGACTTGAATACTTTTAGCTTTTATACTAGACTTGAATACTTTTAGCTTTTATACTAGACTTGAATACTTTTAGCTTTTATACTAGACTTGAATACTTTTAGCTTTTATACTAGACTTGAATACTTTTAGCTTTTATACTAGACTTGAATACTTTTAGCTTTTATACTAGACTTGAATACTTTTAGCTTTTATACTAGACTTGAATACTTTTAGCTTTTATACTAGACTTGAATACTTTTAGCTTTTATACTAGACTTGAATACTTTTAGCTTTTATACTAGACTTGAATACTTTTAGCTTTTATACTAGACTTGAATACTTTTAGCTTTTATACTAGACTTGAATACTTTTAGCTTTTATACTAGACTTGAATACTTTTAGCTTTTATACTAGACTTGAATACTTTTAGCTTTTATACTAGACTTGAATACTTTTAGCTTTTATACTAGACTTGAATACTTTTAGCTTTTATACTAGACTTGAATACTTTTAGCTTTTATACTAGACTTGAATACTTTTAGCTTTTATACTAGACTTGAATACTTTTAGCTTTTATACTAGACTTGAATACTTTTAGCTTTTATACTAGACTTGAATACTTTTAGCTTTTATACTAGACTTGAATACTTTTAGCTTTTATACTAGACTTGAATACTTTTAGCTTTTATACTAGACTTGAATACTTTTAGCTTTTATACTAGACTTGAATACTTTTAGCTTTTATACTAGACTTGAATACTTTTAGCTTTTATACTAGACTTGAATACTTTTAGCTTTTATACTAGACTTGAATACTTTTAGCTTTTATACTAGACTTGAATACTTTTAGCTTTTATACTAGACTTGAATACTTTTAGCTTTTATACTAGACTTGAATACTTTTAGCTTTTATACTAGACTTGAATACTTTTAGCTTTTATACTAGACTTGAATACTTTTAGCTTTTATACTAGACTTGAATACTTTTAGCTTTTATACTAGACTTGAATACTTTTAGCTTTTATACTAGACTTGAATACTTTTAGCTTTTATACTAGACTTGAATACTTTTAGCTTTTATACTAGACTTGAATACTTTTAGCTTTTATACTAGACTTGAATACTTTTAGCTTTTATACTAGACTTGAATACTTTTAGCTTTTATACTAGACTTGAATACTTTTAGCTTTTATACTAGACTTGAATACTTTTAGCTTTTATACTAGACTTGAATACTTTTAGCTTTTATACTAGACTTGAATACTTTTAGCTTTTATACTAGACTTGAATACTTTTAGCTAACATGTTGGTGTTCTTATTTCACATGTGAGCTAGAGTTCTGCTTCTTTTAACAAATCAGTTTTAGCTTCATCAGTAAAGTCAGAGAAGTCATTCAGCGCGGACATTGTGTCCAGTTAGTGACGACGTTAGCTGGTTTTATTAAAGGGGAGCTCAACCCACCGTCAGAATATAGCTCCGCCCCCAGACCAGATTCAAAAACTGCATCAAAATGGGCGTGTCGAGAGACAAGGAGGGGAGGAGTTGGGGGGGTTATGCTGCGTTCACGCCCCCTCTAGCAACAAACTAAAACTCCAGCAAACAACTTACAGCAAGCAACAACAAAGAATTTATCTATTCCCACCCGATCTATCCAAAACAAAAGGCTTAAAAAAATAAAATAATACCACAAGGTATTCCGTGACCGGGGATCGAACCTGGGTCTGTCGGACCCCAAACCTGCACTTCCACCACTGACCCAACTTGGCATACATGCTTCACTCGTCCATCGCACCATAAAAAAACAAATACAACCAAATAGTTTCGATGAAGTGAAAAGTATTCTTAAAATAAATAAGTTAAAATATACAAATAACTAGTGCCATTCCAAAAACTATAATATGCGTTGTTGCAGTACTTCTCCGGAGTGCAATGTACCACTTCCATATGAACTGCAGCAGGACCTTCCATCTCTGCAGGGGAGTGGCTCTGCTTGAAACACTTTTGTGACGTCACAGTGAACAGTCCTTGACCAATAAGAAAATTAAGCTGCAATACCTCTGTTCAACCCATAGGGTTACCGTAAACAGGTTTTTAGACCAAATGTTGCCGATTTTAACTAATACGCACAAATATGTGAAGATTAACACAGACATAGTGCTATACAACATTTTAGACACATTCTAGGGAGTTTATCAGCTAAAAAAAAGTTAATTTGGAGTTTAGTTCCTCTTTAAACACCTTCAGTCAGCTGATCTCACCTGGTCGTCGGAGTCTGACGAGTACAGAGAGTAAAGCAGCTCTGGGACCGCGGGTCCTGGACCAGGACTTTGTCTAGTCACATGGAGAGACGAGCAAAACAACGTCACAGGGACAAATGGGGACATGAGGACAAAACAAGATGGCTGACACTCACCCACTGGACAAAACAAGATGGCTGACACTCACCCACTGGCTTGACCTGTCAGCCTGCCTGACGTCACCACCTGTCAATCAAACACAGTTTTATAAACAATAACATGAAGTCCATGACACTATCTCTTAAAAACAACACCTACAAAAGACAGAGGAAATGTGGTATTTAAGTTATTAAGTATAACTGTAGTATTTAATATACATATTTATCAGTCCAAGCATAAAACTATGTCTTTATTTGTTTGTTTTATTTGTTTATCTGTGTTAGTTTCCTGCTAAGTGGTTGTGTTTTGTTAAACAAAGTGTTTAAAATGTATCTGTGCTGAGACACAGCTTCACTCGTACCTTCTCTTTAGCTCTTCCACTCATGGCTCGAGATCTTATTCAAGAAAACAGTCTTAAAATCAACTGAATCATAAAATCAACTGAATCATAAAATCAACTGAATCCGGTCGAGATGAATTTCAAACATGGAGGCGTTCACAGGTGACCAATCAAATCACGCTGCCTTCAGGCACAGCTCGGAAAACAAACTTCCGTCTCCAGGATGGAAAAAATAAAATAAAAATAACCAAAGCAGTCTTGTTGTTCTTGCAAACAGGCGGTTATATTGTATATATGGTCTCATTTAAGGAAAGCTTTTCAAATAAAAAATGACTTTGAGTCGCGTTAGTTTAGTTACCACAGTTGTTACTGCGCAAGAGGGAGGCCCCCCAGAGTGAACACGGAAGTGGGATACGATAGTTATTAATGCGCATGCGTCACACCTCGCTGCTGCAAACAGAAAGGGGCGGGGACAGAACAGTGTCAGTCCCATACCATATTTGGAGATGTTTTTTTCCTCTGATATTAGATTAAGCTATTTTTTTTTTTACCTAAACCTTTTTGCTTTTGGACATTTTATTTTATTTTAAACCTTTATTTAACCAGATAAATAAAATTGAGATCAAGAGCTCTTTCACAAAAGTGACCTGGCCAAGAAAATTCAGCAGTGCACGTCATAAAAACAAACAAGTAACAAGATACAGAATAGCACAAAATACAGAATAGCACTTAGAAATATATAATAAAAACATAAAAACTACCAGTAGAGGGCAATACAGTAGTTGTAATAATAATAATTTAAAACAGTGACAATTTCACATCTGAAACACATGCATTGTTGAAAATATATCCTTTATTGTTTTTTATTTTTAAAGTTTGCACAAAGCACTCAAAGTAACAAGTTCTGACAGTTTTAATTGACATTCCAAGCTGGGGGGGGCAGAAAAGCTCAAATCTTTGTTGTAAGCGCATGAGGAACATAAAGATGCAAACATCTTTGGAGTGTAAGACATAACTGTCCATTTTAAAAATAAAAGTACATAAATAATGTGGAAGCATAACAATAAGAGACATTAAATGTACATGTGGCCTGTTATACAGACATACTGGTTTTAAGATGGAGGTCACAGCGATGCGTAGATAACTACAACCAGTAATACATCTTAAAGAACAATTGTACACTGGATTCAAGGAGTGACGTTTAAATCACACATAGACATTGTCACAGTCAAGTACTGGCAAAGAAGTAGCTGTGTTGAAAAACTTCCTGAGAAACATGATTTGTTTGTGAAGAAGAACCCGAGCTTCACTTCATTTGGAGATGGTGTGCATCACATGACATTTTAAAGAAAACTCCTTGTCAATAATTAAGCCCAAAAGAAGAAACCATTATTTTTGATTTATTAAAACCCATTGTACTGGTAGTTGCTCAAGACGAATCAATCTGCACACCTCATCAAAAGCAGCCTGTTCACATTTAAATGCCAGAGCGACCGAGTTACAACAGTAAATTACGCAGTCATCAGCATAAAGTGTTAGGAGGCATTTTAATTTTTTTTACACAGCGGTAACGTGAACTGTAAATGCAAAGTACATGAGTCTGTTTCCACAGGTGCTTCAACTGAACTGAAGTGGCAGTTCCTCCTGTGTGATTAGACACTTCAACGTCATTTCATTGTTCTTTTTAAGACCGATAAAGACTCTGACTGTGCCACAGCTACACAAGCTACACATACCACAGTACCATACCACAGTACCATACCACAGTACCATACCACAGTACCATACCACAGTACCATACCACAGTACCATACCACAGTACCATACCACAGTACCATACCACAG
>JBBPBX010055177.1:5403-23197 GCA_038048925.1 Garcialebias charrua | reverse complement strand
TTCGCTATAATGTAGTTTTAAATGGCTAAATTCGACGGATGCGTCTATATTTTTGTCGTTTGAGCAGAGTTCAGTATCGGACGTGACGTCAGAAACGGGAATGCTGACACGTGACCGGAAGATCCGGATTTACGGTCTAAACAAACGGCGCTAATTTTAAACTATTTTGAGAGAAATTTTCATTCATTTAACATTATTTTAGCAAAAACGGTCAGAGGTCTATCTTAATATTTATATATGTTGTGCCATTTTTTGAAAAGTTAAAAGAACATGTCAGTGGAGCTTTAAAAGCTGCACTTTGAGAAGTGTTCATGTGTGATTGTTGACATCATTTTGCTGATGTGAGTCCTGATTTGCTGCTGTTGTGATGTTAAAAGCTGCACTTTGAGAAGTGTTCATGTGTGATTGTTGACATCATTTTGCTGATGTGATTTCCTGCTGATTTCCTGCAGTTCTGATGTGAAGTTACTGATGTACAGTTACTGTGTGTGTTTATGGATGAATGTGTGGTGTAATGGTTTAGATAAGTGTTTGTAAATAAAGTTCTGTGCATGTTTATGGCCCAGTATGTCAGTCTCATGCTGTTAAAGGGGACCACACATGCAAAATTCACTTTTTAATGTTTTTTTACTCAACTTTGGGTATTTACTTCATAAAAAAACAGTCCTTGTGCCAAAAAAATGCACCCAGTGGTTTATTTACTCTAAGTAGATTTATTTGTCTGTGATTAAAAACGCTTCGTTTCACACTTCCTGCGGTTTGTGACGTCACAAACCGTAGCCAATCACCTCAAACCTGAGTCCAGCCCCTCACCTAGCAACCCCTGGTGATGCTCCACCCACTTGAGTATAAAAGATGTCACGGTTGCCTAGCGGTTTAGGAGCTGACCTGGCGGTCATTTATTCATTTATTTAGCCCCCGG
The DNA here is from genome assembly GCA_038048925.1 of Garcialebias charrua. Taxonomy (NCBI): domain Eukaryota; kingdom Metazoa; phylum Chordata; class Actinopteri; order Cyprinodontiformes; family Rivulidae; genus Garcialebias; species Garcialebias charrua. The sequence goes on along the minus strand of JBBPBX010055177.1, from coordinate 22,275 downwards.
GGGGCTAGGGGTTTGCCCTGCTCCAGCCATGCAGCACATCTCGAGTAAAACCAGAATGTTTTATTACCTTGTTTGAATGAACTCTGTCTCGTTGAAACTGTGCACACACACTCTCGCGGTTTGGACTTGTTTCTTATATGATGAAGGACTACTTTTGCACAACTGTCAGTTTGGTTGAGCGGTTACGACACTTGAGCGCCACGCAGGAGAGCGGAGATCGCATCCTGTCAATGGCATCTTTTTTTCCCCCCTTTTTTTTAAAGCCTTTTGTTTCGGAGAAATCGGGGTGAGACTAGATATATACATCGACATAATAATACTTTATAATTGTTATTTTTACGTTTTAGTTCAATTTTTAGTGTAATATCGCTCCCAACGCGCAGCCGGCAGAAAACTGTGCACACACACTCTCTCGCGGGGCGACAGTCTGTACCATCAAGCACCACTGATCGATATATTTTCAGATTAGCAACTTATTTATTTTAAGAATACCTTTCACTTCATCAAAATCTAATCAAAACTTCAGCGTTCTAAATGTAGGTGGTTGTGATTATTTCTTATACGATGAAAGACTGCTTTTTGCATAACTGCCCGGTTGGCCCAGAGGTAGTGAACCGGACTCGTCATCCGAAGGACACGGGTTCGCCTCCCGGTCGCGGCATCTCTTTTTTTTTTTTTTAAGCCTTTTGTTTTGCAGACCGCCGGCGAAGACACCATCTGCGTGCGGGAGTTGTTGGGAGCTACTGACTTTTGAGGTTGCCTCATGCGGATAAATTAACTGGAGACATTCTGTGAACTTTGTGTGTGGACTGAAGCAGCGATCGATCGCTCCCAAAAGCGCCGCATGCAACGAGCGGAGCTAACACCGCCCGCTCGGAGGAGGAAAAGCTATTCGAGGCTAATGCTAAAAAAAGGAGCTGCAAATGGCGGCGCGCGCAGAGGGCTTTTGGTAAGTTATCTTAAGCTACTAGCACTAACAGTAAGTCAAATGAGTAATAAAAAAGAGCTAATTTTAAAATAACAACATATTAGAGATACTGGCTGTTGCAGAGGGCGTAGTTAATGTAAATAGGTCTTTGTAGGGCGTGGCTTTCAGACCTCATTATTCATAAACCGGTCGTTTAGAACGGAAGTGAAATTTGGCAGAATTAGAAAGGGGATATTTTATTATCTAAGCATTATTTTGTGTATAAAATTGACTGAAAATGGTCTGGATAGCCCACAGATAAACCACAAAAAATTATATATCCTACATTTGGTCCCCTTTAAATGTGTGCGCGGCGTACCGTTAGCGGTATTTCCGCGACCTACGAACAGAATAACGACCTACAAACGGGACGCTATTTTCACCCCCTAGCTACGACAGGATCGAGCTGCGAACGGTTCTTAGGTCCCAAACTCGTTCGTAGGTCGGGGGTTCCCTGTATAATGGAGGAACTGGATTGGTCCCGCCAGGATCCCCGCTCTGGACCGCCTCGGCGAGTTTCTCTTCAAAATTATCTATGTCAAAGCAAAAACAAAAACCGGCTTCTGGAAGAGTAGCGGGCAGCGGTGTGATACACCAAATATTGACATCCAAACAAAAAACGCCCACAAACTTTGAACCAATCACACGCTCCGAGCCGCATCCTCCGCGTCTCGCAGTGCTGACTGGGGGCAATGTATAGGACGGCTGTCACCGGGGGATCGCAGCGGGAGTGCAGACGGAAGTTGCGCAACTTTTTTCACTCAACGGGGGGTAAAAGACGTGCGACAAGAAGTATAAACCAGCCTTTAGTTTTCACCCTTCTTAAGCCACAAGACACATGGCGCAGGGCTCCCTGGAAACTCCTCCAGTACTGGAATATGTCACCACACATGGTTTCTGTCTACCAGGGCTCCACTCTGTCCCTGTAGCCATCCTTTGCCTCAAATCTCTCATGAAGAAAGCACCGTGTTTTTCAGCAGACAGACACAATGTCTGTGCAATCTCCACCAGTGACGTGCGGTGAGGTTCATGGCTGGTGAGGCACTGTGCAGTTTTTTTCACATGTATAATAAAAAAACAGACAAAAAATTATTCTCCACGTTTTGGCTTCTGTCTGCCATAGCTTCTTCAGCGCTTTGGATACTTTGGATAGCATTATTTTCTTCTTTTATAATACATGAACCCTACAGAGTAGTTTATTCGCCATTTGATTGGCAGCAGTTAACGGGTTGTGTTTAAAATCTCATATCAGCAATCTTTACACATACAAACTGTAGCACACAAAAAAGCACATTTAATTTGGAGAAAAAATATTTTAGTCTTACCTTTACTTATAAATTAAATTAAACTATAACAAAATCAAATTTTATTTTACAGAAAAGAGCTGTGAGAATTATTACAAGAAAGCCTTACTGTCATCCATCTAATATATTATTTAAACAACTCAAAGTACTGAAGTTTTATGATTTGGTGAACTATAATATTTTGTTAGTAACAGAACACTCAAATGTTCAAATGTATTTTGTTAAGAGAGAAAGCTGCTACAGTCTAAAGGGAACTGAAATTTTTGCAGAACTAGTTTGAAGGGACGGTCTATTTCAATACAGAGAGTTGAATTGTGGAATGTTTTGGGAAATGATGTTAAAAATGTAAACTCTGTGCTTATGTTTAAAAAAATGATCAAAACTAAATTGTTAACAAAATACTAAAACTTTCAAAATACTAAAACTTTTAGTTAAGTGTACTGTATAATGTTCTAGATGTTTGTTGATTGTGAAAAGTTACTATTTTTTGCTCTGTTACTTATAGATAATTATTGTTTTAATTAATTGATTGTTTGAACTTGTTTTATTTATGAAAAAAGGGGCAGATAAAATAAGATTTCTTCGTATTCTTTCATATAATATGTGATGTGCTTTTTTCGTTTTCTTCTGGTTTTTAATGTAAAATGAATAAATAAATAAATAAAAAATAAAATAAACAAATAAATTAAGTCCATATGCACCACTCCTTCTAACACTACCACTCCTCGCGTCAATAACTTTTTTCTAGAAGTCTTCCTTGTCGCTTTCAGTTTTAAAAAGTCTCTCTGCCTCGATGGAGATCATTGCCAGAGAAAGCCTTCCTTTATCAGAAATGTAATCCTCCATTGTAAAATTCTAGCCAATCAGGAGAAAAAAAATAACTGAATCACTACACTTTCCTTAGATTAAATTGTAGCACGCTTCACTTTCTCCTCCAGCGCTCCGCTGCAGGAGAAATCCTGCATGGGCTAGCCCCGCCTCCTCCTTCATGCGGCTTGCCACGCACGGCACCTTTTATTACTGTTTTATGATCGCCCAGCACAAGAAACACCTTACACACACACATACAGTTTTAGACAAAAACACTAGACATTATATTCACCAGCTAAACTATAGAAATGTAGTTTATATAGCAAAAGTATTTGGACAATTTAACAGCGACATAAAAGGTGCAAGAATACAACTCACTGCAGCTCAGTCAGCCGAGTGATTGCGCAATAATGCGGCGCAGCTGCCGGGTGCCTCCAGCACGTCCTTCCTCAGAATTTGAACGCTAAATAAGAAAAATCGGTGATTTTGAATAAAAAATAACTTAAAACTGGTTTAGTTTTAAGTAAAATAAGTTTATAGTACAAATCAAAGGATAAATACAATAATTACATTTATTTTTTCAATTTACATTTTTTTTTTCCATGATGACAGATGAGGCGTGGCCTCACTTGCCTCCCCTGACCGCACGTCACTGATCTCCACCCAGAAGTTTTGGGTCATTTGACTTTATGTCTTGAAGAGTCATGCAAATAAATGTCTGAGCACTTTCCCCCATTAACAAACATGCTTCAAACTTCTGACCAATCACACAAAACTGTACACATACCTTTGTGAGAAAAAGTCTTGCCAGAGCCTTGTGCCAAGAATGAGGCATGCAAATTTACTCGCAACAAAATGACACAGTTTTCATTACACAAATATGTCAATGAGAACCAATTTCATGGCTTTGGATGGAGTATGCAAGGGACTTTAGACATCGGATGAAGAGCTCTGTCATTCAAAGGGAGCATGGAGTACACTGTAGAGCTGCTGCTGTTTCACATCGACAGGAGGACCCTTACCAAAAAGAAGTATACTTTAAGTAAATGTTGTTAAGTACACTAAAGTATATAAAAGTACATGTCTCTAAGTGTACTTTTAGGTATACTCGCAGTTTACTTACAATATACTTTTTTGGGACTAAATTGGCCCATTATAAGTTTAAAGTATATACTTAAAGTATACTAGTAGTACACTTTTAATTAGACTTCCAATGTACTTATAGTGTACTTCAAGTTCATATTTTAGTTTATTGAAGTACACTTAAAGTATACCACTAGTATACTTTTCTTTATACTCCAAATGCACTTGTTATATACTTCTAGTTCATACTTTAGTTTATTACAGTATACTTAAAGTATACCACTAGTACACTTTTTCATATACTCCCAATGCACTTGTTATTTACTTCTAGTTTACAGTTTAGTTTATCATTTAAGTTAAATTTTTGAATTTCTAAAACTAATACCATGTTGTCATTGTAATTGTTAGGTTACACTTGTAAGTTTGCTTAACAATACTTGCACAATACTATTTATATGCTAAAAAAATACTTTTTAAAGTATTCTGAAAGATGTGTTTACAAAGTCATAAAACAAGGTCTTGAGAACTTCAATATTTTTATATAAAATTAAGGTGCAGCTCAAAAACAGTTTATAAAAACAGTCTACAAAACAGCAGCGTTTAAAATTAACCCCTTCCAAGTTTTAAAAATTGAAAGGAAATGGTGCACATTTGCATTTCAAGGTGTAAACATAAAGTCCAGGGGCCTCATGTACAAAGACTTGCGTGGATTTCTTACTGAAAAGTTGTGTACGGTCAAATCCAGAAAACTGTGTACGCACAAATAAATCCAGATGTATCAAACTGTGCGTACACCGGAATCCACGCACATTCCTTTTGTACATCACAATCAACGTGGAACTGAGCGCACGTGAGACACCTCCCCTGACACGCCTTCATTTACATATGTTAAACAGATGCAAATTACTTCCTGCATGTGTGAAGGACATGTTTGTTTGATCTCTGCGCGATCAGAAATGATTTCTAGATTCAGGAAATTAATGAATTTAATATAATATGAGTGAGGAAAGAAATCCTAAGTAAGAATAGTAATAAAATGTGTTTATCACACAAAGAACGAGTGATTGTGTGTCGGTATTTGTGTGCGCGCGCACCCTGCTTTGGTGCGCAACTGGCTCATCCATCCAGTGAAAATATTAACTTTGCGCACGAGTTTATTACCATAATTACTGTAAACACAGAGGAACTTAGATGTTTGGTAGAACATAGATCTTTGTTTATTTAATAGATGATATGAAGGAACGAGTTTGTGCGCCTCATTGGAGTTTTCATGACATGACGTGATGTTGGAGTCTCCAAACGCTGCGCGCGCCGCAGCCTTTGTGCGCAGTCTGTCTGTGAATCTTTTGCTCTCCTACAAGTTATATATGGTGTACTTTCACGTGTCATTTTGGAGAAATCTACAATAAACGCAGATTATGTAACACCTCCACTGCCGTGTAACACCGGCGAGGGTGCGCGCGCGCTCCAAAGCGCAACCATGACTCAGCCTTTGGAATCATATGGATGAGACCATTCCATTGGACATGAATCGGCTTTGTGTGGACTGGACAGTCCCGATCGACCTGCAGCTCCCTCTGGAAAGCTCGGGAACAGTTTGATCGCTGCTTCTGCACGCGTTGTGCACGGTTCCTGCGTTGTGCTCCAGAGCGCAGCAGTGCCAAAATGAAAAAGGATTATTCCTGAAAACGGCTGATAAGCCATATCCTAGATCAGAAAATTATATCTGTTTATAAATAAATGCTCTGCGTGTTACACTATTTATTATATCCTCCAGTAAGGCTGAATCCGTTCCTGTTAAATGTATTTTTTGCACAACTTTGCGCGTCCTTTATTTAATTGCGTCCATGTGGATGTAATACTTGTTAATCATGTGTGTCTGGTGTGAACAACAATCATTTTCACATCATGAACAGTTAATAATAATACTAATAATAATAATGAATTCAATTTATAACGCACTTTTCATTAATGAACATCTCAAAGTGCTACAAGGTGCAACAGAAGTGAATGTCAATAAAACACATAATAACACAATTAAAATCAACAACAGTGTCAGCTAAGATCAAAAGTAGAATCATGAGGAGTAGAGTATGCTCTGTTGAAAAGAAAGGTCTTAAGCCGCTCTTAAAGTCAACCACAGACTGTGGGGCTTCAGTTTCTCAGAATCACCTGTAAGTGTCGCCAAAGGAACAAAAACCACAGAAACGTGCGTACGCCTGCCATGGGGCTGGCGTGGAAATGTACTTGGATGCGCACATATTCACGTTCAGTTCAGTTTTGATACATACGGGGTTTTGCGTGGATAGTGACGCACGCAAGGTTTTTGTGCGCACGCACGGTTGATACATGAGGCCCCAGAACACAATGTAAAAATGTGTGCATTTGCTTAAACAAAGCAAAAATAGTGTCTCCAACTGGAAACTGAAGTCTTTCCTTTTCAGAAGGCATCTTCACATCTTTGGGGGGGATAAGAAAAAAAAACTTCACCGGTAGTTGTTTATGTTGTTGCATTTTTTTTCTTATGACTCTTCGCACATCTTGCATGGTGGTGTCAGGGAACTTTGCCTTGGTGTAGACTGAATGAAAAAAAAAAAAACAGAAATTACTCCAATGTTATACCATTCTATCATCAGTGTAATCACTCTCACATCAAACATATCCTTAAAATATGTCTCTAGGTTTCACGAGTGATAAACAATAACTTTCAGTGATGGCATAGTTACATTGAAAAAGTAACTTAGTTAAGTTACTGATTAGTCCTTGGGAAAAGTAACTTAGTTAAGTTACTGATTACTTGATTTGGAAAGTAACTAAGTTAGATTACTAAGTTACTTTATTAGTTACTTTCAGCAGCTGCTGACAAGAACTCTGTCACAATACATAAAATTTTAAATGTAAAATAATTACTAATAAAAAATATTCAAAAAACACAATGGTCTTTCTTGACTTCATTAAACATAAATACTTGTTTTTATAAAACATAAAATTGTCTGAGTTCATTAAACATAAATACTTTTGATAAAAAAATATAAGGTAGTATTTCTTGATTTCAATATCATAAATGAAGTTTGAATGAATAAAGAAATACTTGCTTTATATAAAAAAGTGTCTTTACCATTTACCATACCATACCATTTTATTTATAAAGCACTTTAAACAGGAACAAGTCCACACCAAAGTGCTGGACAAACAAACACGCAACAGGCAACACAGACAATGAAGTACAACACGAAAAACATAAAAACATTGCAGATCATAAATCAAACGATCCAATACAAATCAGCTGGCATTGAAAGCAATGGAGTAGTAGTGAGTTTTTAACCGGGATTTGAAAACCGAGAGGGAGGGGGCCTGTTTGATGAGCAGCGGTAACTCGTTCCAGAGTCTTGGGCCTGCTACAGAGAACGCCCTGTCACCCCTGCGCTTAAGGCGAGTTTCTGGAACTATTAAGAGTACCTGATCCTCTGACCTCAAAGCACGTGGAGGGACATATGGGTGTATCAGATCCGAGAGATAGGCGGGGGCGAGACTGTTCAGCTGTTCTTTCTTTACTTCACTAAACAAATAATATTTTACAACAAAGTCTTATAAAATGTTTATTTTGAAAATGTGTCAAGTGAACAATACGTTTGTATAGGCCAGCTGTCACTCTTTCAGGGATGAAGATGTTCACATCCTTGATAGAGAGGAACAATGGTTTGAGAGAGGAGTAAAGGAGGCCATCTTTGTGAAAAGAAACCATCCATCATTAAACAGAGGTGGAGGCCTCCGGGTTCAACTGTCTACCTCTTACAATGCTGTTATTGCTAGTGTCACTCAGCCCTCTGTGAATAGCAAACAATCAGGGTGCTAATGATCCATTGTTAGGCTGATGGTCCTCCTTGATCATGTGAGCAGCTGGTTTTGGCTGTCATCAACAAACTGGTTGATCCACTGTGAGAGGGTGCTATTTATAAGACTGAGTTGAATACAGCTCCTCAGACTGAGAAGTCTTTCTGATGAAATATGAAACGTTTCTACAATTTTTTTGTTGTTGTTTGTTTTGTTTTTTGAATGTCCAGAGGACCAGACTTAGCTTTTTTAGATTTTTCTACCTGGATTATTGAGCAGCATCAGGGTCTTAATCACATACTTCTTAGCTGCAGGTGGATCATGTCCTTAGTTTTTTCATAAAGTGCTGAAGTGTTGACGCTCAGTAAAGCCTGCACATCAGACGATGCAGAGATGTAAAAACTTTGTGTTATTGATCTGGACTGATTACCTGATAAAAGTTGCAGCTGTTAGCGCCTTAGCTGTGTTCACGTTCGGATGATGTCGTTAAATCCGTTCAAGTAGATGTGTTGTTGCTACAGGTCTTGTGAAACAAAGTCCATGCACATCTTTGAATTTGCGCTCCTCAAGAAAGCTGAAATTCAGGTCGCATAGAGCAGACGTCACGTCACAGTCTTTTTTTAATCACTCGTCCTCCTCAGCTGACTTCCTCAGCTCAGCTCCAGGACGCGCTGCTGGTGTCAGGTTTCACACTCACAGCAGGTGACGGAATGTCCGCATAGACTCGTCTTTTTTTTTAATCACTCCCGAGACGCATTGAGGAAATAAAAAAAATACAGTACTACAGAAAATGACAAAAAGTAACGCACAATAATTTGATGAAAGTAACTTTAATCTGATTACTGGACTTTTAAATAGCAACGCGTTAGATTACTCGTTAATGAAAAAAGTGGTCCGACAAGAGTAACGCGTTACTTTGTAACGCGTTACTGACATCACTGATCCTCACCAACTTTTGTAGGTGCACCACTGAGAGCCTGCTGACAGGCTGCATCACAGGGTGGAATGGGAACTGCACGTCAGAGCTGGAAAGCACTACAGAGGGTGGTGCAAACAGCAGAGGATATCACTGGTAGCAGTCTCCACACCATCCAGGACATCTATCACAGCCAATGTGGTAAATAGACTGTATTTATAAAAAAAAAAAAAAAAAAATATGTTAAATGTTACCCCAACAAAAAACCCTGGTTAAATAAGGAAGTCCGCACCCTGCTAGCAGCCAGGGACACTGCATTCAAGTCCGGAGATACAGAGGAGCTGAGAAAGAGCAGGAAAGAACTGGTTGATGGCATTAAGAAGGCCAAGGCCACGTATGCACAGAGGATCGAGGGACAGTTCACCTCACAAGACCCACGGAGCATGTGGAAGGGTATTAAATGCATAACAGATTACAAAGGCAAGAGCAAACAATGCCCCAGGGACCCATCTCTGCCTGATGCCCTCAATAAGTTTTATGCACGTTTTGAAGATCCAAACAGACCAGCTAGCACCAGACTCACCTCATCACCAGATGAAGAGCATCTCAGAGTGACCGCAGCAGAAGTGAGAGGCAGTCTCAGAAGGATCAACCCTCATAAAGCAACCGGACCAGACAACATCCCAGGGAAAGTTCTGAAGGAATGTGCGGACCAGCTCTGTGAGGTGCTGGCTGACATCTTCACCACCTCACTTTCACTGGAGTCAGTTCCCACCTGCCTGAAGACTGCCACCATCATCCCAGTTCCAAAGAGCTCCACAGTGACTGGTCTGAATGACTATAGACCGGTGGCCCTCACCCCGATAGTCGCTAAATGTTTTGAGAAACTGGTCATGTCCCACATCAAGACAACCGTCAACATCAACGAGGACCCTCATCAATATGCATACCGCGAGAACCGATCAACAGAGGACGCCATCTCCTCTGTGGTCCACACTGCTCTCACTCACCTGGATCAGAAGGACTCATACGTGCATGCTCTTTGTGGACTTCACATCTGCCTTCAACACCATGATCCCCCAAACTCTGATAGACAAACTATCCACACTTGGACTAAGCCCCTCCATTTGTAACTGGGTACTAGACTTCTTAACAAACAGACCACAGTCCGTGAAGATCCACAACTTCTCCTCCTCCACCATAACCCTCAGCACTGGCTCTCCCCAAGGATGTGTGCTGAGCCCTCTTCTGTTCACTCTGCTCACATATGATTGTACAGCCACACATCCAGGCTGTCATATTGTTAAGTTTGCAGATGATACAGCGGTGGTGGGATGCATCACAAACAATGATGAGTCCAGCTACAGACAGAAGGTGGAACACCTGGGGCCTCATGTATCAACGGTGCGTACGCACAAAAACCTTGCGTATGCCATTTTCCACGCAAAACTCCGTATGTATCAAAACAGAACTGAACGTGGAAATGTGCGCAGCTCCACGCCAACTCCAAGGTTGGCGTACGCACGTTTCTGTGGTTTTGGTTCCTTTGGCGACACTTACAGGTGATTCTGAGAAACTGTTCATGATGTGAAAATAATTAATATTCCCACCAAACACACATGATTAACAATTATTACATCCACATGGACGCAATTAAATAAAGGACGCGCAAAGTTGTGCAAAAAATACATTTAACAGGAACGGATTCAGCCTTATTGGAGGATATAATAAATAGTGTAACACGCAGAGCATTTATTTATAAACAGATATAATTTTCTGATCTATGATATGGCTTATCAGCCGTTTTCAGGAATAATCCTTTTTCAGTTTGGCACTGCTGTGCACTGGAGCGTGCATACAGAAGCAGCGATCAAACTGTTCCGCAGGAGCTTTCCAGAGGGAGCTGGCAGAACGATCGGGACTGTCCAGTCCACACAAAGCCGGATCATATCCAATGGAATGGTCTCATCTATATGATTCTAAAGGCTTAGTTATGGTCGCGCTTTGGAGCGCGCGCACCCTCGCCGGCAGTGGAGGTGTTTCATAATCTGCGTTTATTGTAGATTTCTCCAAAATGACACGTGAAAGTACACCTTATAACTTGTAGGAGAGTAAAAGCTTCACAGACAAACAGATTGCGCACAAAGGCTGCGGCGCGCGCAGCCTTTGTGGAGACTCCAACATCATGTCATGTTATGAAAACTCTCCACTGAGGCGCAGAGACTCGTTTCTTCATATCAGCTATTAAATAAACAAAGATCTATGTTCTACCAAACATCTAAGTTACTCTGTGTTTACAGTAATTATGGTAATAAACTCGTGCGCAAAGTTAATATTTTCACTGGATGGATGAGCCAGTTGCGCACCAAAGCAGGGTGCGCGCGCACACAAATACCGACACACAATCACTCGTTCTTTGCGTGATAAACACATTTTATTACTATTCTTACTTAGGATTTTTTTCCTCACTCATATTATATTAAATTCATTATTTTCCTGAATCTAGAAATCATTTCTGATCGCGCAGGGATCAAACAAACATGTCCTTCACACATGCAGGAAGTAATTTGCATCTGTTTAACATATGTAAATGAAGGCGTGTCAGGGGAGGTGTCTCACGTGCGCTCAGTTCCACGTTAATTGTGATGTACAAAAGGAATGTGCGTGGATTCAGGCGTACGCACGGTTTGATACATCTGGATTTTTTTGTGCGTACGCAGTTTTCTGGATTTGACCGTACGTCACGTTTCAGTAAGAAATCCACGCAAGTCTTTGTACATGAGGCCCCAGGGGCCTCATGTACAAAGACTTGCGTGGATTTCTTACTGAAAAGTGACGTACGGACAAATCCAGAAAAGTGTCTACGCACAAAAAAATCCAGATTTATCAAACCCTGCGTACACCTGAATCCACGCACATTCCTTTTGTACATCACGATGAACGTGGAACTGAGCGCACATGAGAGAGTGGCCGACTCCGCCTTTGACACGCCTCCGTATGAATATGCAAAGTCATTCAAATATGCCATGCACGACAGGAATGTCGTCTCTGCTCCATTGCAAATCATGTCGGAACGTGGAAAAAAGAGGAACTTCACGGACTGTGAACAGGAATCACTTCTGAGTGAGGCAGAGAAGCACGGAAAAAGGTTTTATTCGGCACGCCTAGCGCAAAACATACCATCCACTTTTAAACAAGAAGTTGACCCATCTGCTCTAACATGCCTGTATAGGTTAGTGGTGAGCGCGCCCGCCCTTCGTCCCAAAGGTCGTGAGATCGACTCCCCCTTGGTACAACGTTTTTTTTTTTCATTCCAGATTTAAAGAACACAGGAAAACTATTTAATAAAACAACAAGAAATAGAACAATACATGAAATGAAAGGAAGCAGACGATTTCTTGTTTTGTAAATAGTTTTCATGTGTATTTAAATCTGGAACGAAAAAAAAAAAGAGAAACGTTGTACCATGCGAGATTCGAACTCATGACCTTTGGAACTAAAGGCAACCGCGCTACACACTGACCTAAACGTAGGCGTGTTGGTACAGCTTGGTTAACTTCTTATTTAAAGAAATCACATCTCATTGTTGTCAATATCGTTGCCACTATTTGGCGCATGCTTTTATATCCACTCATCTAATTGCGTCCATGTGGATGTAATAATTGTTAATCATGTGTGTTTGGTGGGATTTATGATTATTTTCATATCATGGACACAGTTTCTCTGAATAACCTGTAAGTGTCGCCAAAGGAAATATAACCACAGAAACGTGCGTACGCAAGCAGGGGAGCAGCCGTGGATTTGTACGTGGATGCGCAGATATTCCCGTTCATATCAGATTTGATACATACGCCACTTTGCGTGGAAAGTGACGTGCGCAATGTTTTTGTGCGTGCGCACGGTTGATACATGAGGCCCCTGGTGCAAAGAGAATAATCTTCACATGAATGTGAAGAAGACAAAGGAGATGATTGTGGACTTCAGAAGGAACAAACACACCCATGCCCCACTGAACATAGGTGGATCTGCAGTGGAAGTGGTCTCCAGCTACAAATACTTGGGTGTACACTTGAATGATAACCTCAGCTGGAGCAACAACACCACCAGCCTGATCAAGAAAGGTCATCAGAGACTCTACTTCCTCAGACGGCTGAGACGAGCTGGTCTGAGCAGCCCAGTTCTCACCTCCTTCTACAGGTGTGCAGTGGAGAGCATCCTGTGCTCCAGCATCAATGTGTGGCATGGAGGCTGCACAGTTGCAGAGAGGAAAGCTCTACAGAGAGTGGTGAAGGCTGCACAGAAGTCTGTTGGAGTCAGTCTCCCCACCATCACAGACATTTACACCTCCAGATGCAGGAAAAGAGCCACCTGCATCATGAAAGACCTCACTCACCCAGCACACTCACTCTTTGCCCCACTCCCCTCAGGACGGAGGTTGAGGAGCATCAAATGTAGAACCACTAGACTGAGGAACAGCTTCTACCCTGAGGCTGTTAGACTCATGAATAAATAAATAATGAGAATAAACACTGCAAAATATCACATCATGCTGATGCTGATCTGTTTTCTTGTTGCTGTGTTCATCTGTGACCATCTGCTCATACAGACTCATGTTCGTGCTGCTGTTTATAATGATGTTTTTCCACTACATTAGGGCTTAGTGTATTACTAGTTGATGTTTCTCTTAGTTAATTCTAGATGTTATTACTGTTTTTCTCTTGCATTTGTTGTTGGATGTAACTGGGACCCCGTGTACATAATCTCGTTTTCATCACATGTACCACATGCGGTGCAAATGACAATAAAGACTCTCTGACCCTCTGACTCTGACTCTGATTTCTATATTGTAGTGCCTTTTTATCTTATAAAATACTCAAAGTGCTTTACTCTACAATCTGTGCCCTCATTTACCTATTCATATAGCACTCTACTATGTCTCTACAAAGAATAATCAGTGCCCTATCGATGGGACACACATCGGAGGCAATGAGGGGGTTCAGTGTCTTGCCCAGGGTCAGCATGTGACTGCTGGTGGAATCAAACCCCTAACTCTTGCATTGGAAGACCACTGCTCTATCCACTCAGTCTCAGCTGTCCCTGATGTCTGCATAAAGCATGCAGCATGTGGCTGTATCAGGGATGTGACCTATATTTCATATATCATGTATGTTACCTTACCATCATAATTCAGTTCATTTTAATGTTACTCACTACCTGTACAATAACCTGTTACACAACCTGTGTAGTTTATGTTAATGTGCAATATATATCATGCACATTTTAGCTTATATTACTACAGTAAAATACTTATTCATACAAATCCATCCTACTTGCACCGTTATCCACCTCTTTCGCCAAAAGCTCATGTAAGCCGCCATGACAGTCCGGTGCCGCCCCCTCCCGGTAGTAAACTTCCGCCGGAAGTCCTGTAGTGTTTGGTTTGCTGTGAAAAACAAGCCGGGACACCAGTTTATTTTCTCTCGTTTTTTAAATTTTTGGGGTTGTTTCTTGCTGGGTTAGAGGGTGTTACAGCCAGGTATACGTTTGAGCAACGCGCTGTTGTAAACGTGAAGGATCTATGTCCATCGGAGGAGCTGACAGCTGCTCCTTCCTCTGTCTGTGTCTGGCTCTGAGCTGCTGTCGAAGACGTCGCGCTCCGATCAACTTTAGTTCGGTAAACAAAATATTCTATATAAATCATTTTGTGAAACCATGTCAGAACAATATCGGAGTATAACCGTCTGTTTAGTAGCTGTTTTTTTTTTTTTTCATGATTTAGCGTCTGTACTGCTGTGATAATGCTGTGGTTAGCTTAGCATGTAGCTTCTTTAAAGGCTAACTTCCAGACGGTAACACTCACAACAAAGTGCTGGTTCTTGAGCCTGGACTTTTTTTTGGGGCTGTGTTATTTTAGTTAAACTGTTATTTAGCTGGTTAGATATGATTGAGACAGTTTACACATCTTTTTTCAAAGACAGACCGTGTCAACAATGACTAGGCCTCAAAACCTGACCGTCATTAAACCAGAGTTATTAAAGCACATTTAAAATAATGATGTAAATTAAAGAGGAGAAAAGTGCACATGAAGCTACATTTGTACTAAAATGTGAGTAAATAAAGAATTTACTTAACAAATCTGTCATTAAATAATATAACTCTGTGTTGCACACGTGTTTATACAGTATTATTTATATTTATTTATATTATTTAATGACAGATCTGTTAAGTAAATGCTTTATTTACTCATTTTAGTACTAATACTGTACTGTACACACTGTCTATGACAAGTTTTCTTTTTCTACTTTACAGAAGACTGAAGCCACGAGATCCATCCAGAGATAAGATCCTACATTAAGTAAATGCTTTATTTACTCATTTTAGTACTAATACTGTACTGTACACACTCTCTACGACAAGACAAGTTTTCTTTTTCTACTTTACAGAAGATTGAAGCCACGAGATCCATCCAGAGATAAGTTTGTACACCTGGGTCCAGTCTCAGATCGTACACCTGGGTCCAGTCTCAGATCGTACACCTGGGTCCAGTCTCAGATCTACACCTTGGAATCCTGTGGAGTTGGCTGAAATCGGACGGTTCCACATGAAGAGAAATCTGTTCAGTTTGCTGGTCTCCATCATTGCTTGTTGAATTGGTTTTGATCTTTATTTTGTGCCAATTCATTTTCATTAAGACAACACCACCCACATTTGTCATATTGTACACTATTCAGTTTCAACTGTTTTAAATGTATAATTATAGCTTTTATTCTGAACTTTGTCAGTCTCCTGGGTGATGAAAACTTATAAGCAAAATGAATGTTTTTTTGCTTTGCACATGTGAATAAAAACACTGGCCTAAGAACAATCGGGACCTTCAGTTTTTATTTATGTGTATTACAATGAGTAGTAGTATGGGTGACATCACAATGAAACTACTTCACATTATTAGACATTGAACAGTGTATTTTAATTATTGAAATAACAACAAAAAAAGACAAATGTAAATGAACAGCAGATTTATTTATAGAAGATTTTAACTGGTTTGTTGCTGTGTGTACGACTGCACAAAACTTCTGGACGAAGTCGAGTTTCCATCCATGTCCTGGGAGTCTGCTGGTGATTGAAGATTCTACGACCGGACAGAGTACCTTAACACAGAAATGTTTAGATATGGAGTAAATAATTTCTATGTTTCTCTTTTGTATATAATACACCATGAATGTTTTTGTTGAAAAGCTTATGTAATAGTGTATGTATGAGATCAACTGAAAAATGACTTCTTTTTTTGTTTTATTCAACCACAATGTAACAGGTTCTTCTTTAAATGGCAACACATGGTTTTCTCAAAACAATGAACATATTTCATATTATCTTGTCTTTGAATATTGCAGAAAATATATAACTACTTTATCATCAACTTGTTAATTAAACAGCATGTGTTTCAACTTTGTACATTTCAATTGTGACATTTTCAACAAATTTTATATTAAATGTATGCTTCCATTCACAGCACAGACTTGAACTCTGACTATTAATGTCTGGCTGTGATCTAAATATTCTGATATAAGTGATGTACCTTCCACAGTGTCCAGTCAGCCTGTCCGTGAGCAGTGAGATGAGACGTTATCTGTGCTTCAGCTGTCACTGCTCAGTGACAGCTGAAGCACAGATAACGTCTTATCTTCGCAGTTAACGTCTTATCTTCGCAGCTTCTTAAAACATCCTTGGAATCTATCCATCCTCTTATGTGCTTCCATTTACGTGAGGTAAAGGAAACTTTTGTGTAAATAAATAAATCGCTAGCAAGTATGTTTCCCCACAAACGTAAACAAGAGCGCGGGACCGCGACCGGAAGTACACTCCCGGCTTCCGCTATGAATTATGGGTAGTGCCGCGAAAACGAAAATAAGGTGGATAAATATGCCCCCAAGGCCTCATCCACACCAACAGAATGGCCT
>JBBPBX010055176.1:0-13634 GCA_038048925.1 Garcialebias charrua | reverse complement strand
CATCAGGGGGTGGAGCGAACTTTGGCGCTCCTACGATCTCGGTGTTACTGGCCTTATATGGCCTCCGAAGTGGCCCAATGGTGTCAGGCTTGTGGAAGGTGCCAAGTAGTAAAATATGTTCACCCCAGGGCTCATGGTCCTATGGGGCATTTACTGGCATCACGTCCCAATGAAATCTTAGCCATTGATTACACCACCTTGGAGCCCACCCAGGATGGCCTGGAAAATGTTTTGGTTTTGACAGATGTGTTTAGTAAATACACCGTGGCTGTCCCCACACGAGATCAGCGAGCTGCCACAGTGGCTAAGGTGCTGGTATCTGAATGGTTTTATAAATTTGGTGTCCTTGCTTGGTTACATTCTGACCAGGGTCATAATTTTGAGAGCCTGCTTATTCAGCAGCTGTGCAGTTTGTATGGCATTGTAAAATCCCGTACCACTCCCTACCATCCAGAGAGAAATGGTCAATGTGAACGCTTCAACCGGACATTGCATAACCTGTTAAGGATGCTACCTGTGTCTCGGAAGAGAGATTGGCATACTTGTTTGCCTCAGGTTCTTTACTGTTATAACGCGACCCCTCATCAGTCTACTGGGGCGTCACCTTTCCTTTTGATGTTTGGTCAAGAACCTAGATTGCCCCTTGATTTCTTGTTAGGTAGAGTTGAGAGTCCAGTTGGTGGTTCAGTCCACGAGTGGGTTCAGCAGCATCAAGCTCGTTTGCAGGTAGCCTTTGAGGGGGCTAAAGCACATCTGAGACAGGCTGCAGATCGCCGAAGGCATGCCCAGGACGCTCATGTAAAACCTCTGCCCTTAGAGGAAGGGTAGTTGGTGTTTTTTCGTGACTTTACGGCTAGGGGGCCTCATAAAACCAGGGACCGATGGAGATCTGATAAATATAGAGTGTTGAGGGCACCGAAAGCGGGTGGCTCTGTTTACACCATCATCCCCATAGGTGACCAGACTAAAACAAGACAGGTGTATCGCACCATGTTAAAACCTGTGGTTAATGTTGTTCCTCCTGATTCCCTTCCTCTCTATGAATTGCCTCCTGTAGAAGTGGGTTTGTCTGAGGATGATGATCCCATTGATTATGATCTGTTTGTGTATGAACAGCAACGCCTGGTGGTTGCTTCTGCCCTGCCATCAAGTGAAGCACCGCCTGGGGCTGCGTCCCGAGAGCCGGGGGCACCATCTGGACCAGTGGTACCTACTGGACATTCTGAAGCTGTGCTTGTTCCCCCTGCCAGCTGCGCTGACCCAATGGTCCTACGGCGCTCAAAACGTGCCAATTCTGGACAACATTCTAATGTGCACCATCTCCCAAGATCGACATGAGACCTCCTTCCAGGAAGTTCTTCCGCCGCCTTGCTAGCTGTATCAGCTTGTTTTGGAGCTGAGGAGATCAGTTTTTAATAGATCGTCGGGTCGCCGATACAAGAGGAGAGGGTAGAATGTGGTGGTAGAGGAAGGCGCATAACTACATAAATAATTCTCAGGTGCGAAGGGCTGGTTGGTGGTGGACGTGGTATATAGGCAGCTGCCGTATTCAGCCAGACAGGTCGTCTTTGTGCTCCCGCTGCATGGCTGTTGGCCGTGCAAGACAACACATTGCTGAGTGTGATGCAGGCCGGTGTTGATTCCTTCACGGGGTAGGTGTTGTCTTTCTCTACACTTAAGCAATATCAGACAGAAACCCTAAATGGAGGTGTTGTTATAGGTAAAGGGCCGCGGTGCTACGCTTCTCCGCTCCCTCATGTTGCGAGGGTGTGTATGTATGTGTGTACGTGGTTGTGAAGCCCGGTAGATAAGGAAACAATTGGCCTTGTAAGCTCTATTTGTGGCAGCTTTATGAATAGTAGTTATTAATTAACTTTCTTTAGGTTCCCCCCCACCCCACCTCGGGACCACTGCTGCTCTGTTTCCGGAGACTGCTGCTTATCTTCCGGGGTCCGCTCTGGGTCCCTGGCGACTCCGTTTGGGGAAGCTCTGCACGAGTGATTGAAACACGGACTGTGGTGTCATCAGCTGTTTCTCTGACTGTGGTGTCGTCAGCTGTTTCCCTTACAGCGACGCGTAGAGTGTGACGTCAGTGCGGCCAGCTGCTTGTCGCTGGAATGTGACGCGAGTGCCACCCCAGTCGAATGGTGATCTGTATATATTTATTGTAAATGTTTATTTATGTGTGGGTAATTGTTTATTTATGTGTGGAGTAATTCAGTGTCTTTAGGGTTTAAAGGGTTTTTGGGTTTGTTTCTTTAGTTGGGGTAACAGAAGTTGTGGAGGTTTAGTAGCCCACTTTTAATGAATTACTCACATGAACATTGAATTTTAAGGGTGTTTAAGATGTATTACACCAATGGTTAATACATTGTTATGTTATATTGAACAGTTGTCCCGGATGCTTCAATTTGTCCAGAGCGAACCTGCGGGGCCTTACAAACGATAAGATAATAATCTCTGGGTGAAATTCCCAGGGTGGCGTTGTCTAACTCATTATGATTAAATCAGTTTCATGCTGGTACGGGGACTTCCGGATGGCGGAGGAGCAAGCAACAGCTTGATTCCTGAGCTCCCAGACGGTCGACTTACTCTCTCGACAAAAATAACTCTAAAAAAACATTTTTGTACTCAATTGTTAGTCAGGGAGTAACATGAAGAAGACGAGAAGAAACCAGCAGGAAAACGCAAAAGAATCACCCGCTTTAACGACGGAGGCTTCCGATGGTAGCATGCTAGCAATGGATAAAGCTATGGAAGCTATGGGAGCTAGCATTCTCTCGGAGCTGAAGGAAGTTCAGACGAACCTCAAAAAACAAATTACTGACCAGTCGGGACTTATAAAAAAGAAATGTCGGAGTTTAGAGAATAGATGGGGAAACGACTGGATGACATTGTTGCAGACCTGAAAGAGTGAAGAGCAGAGTTGAGGAGGCGGAGCAGCGGCTAACTGAGGTGGAGGAATTCAACATGGACGTCAAAGACGTACTGAACCACACACTAAAGCTGCAAGAACACATGCAAACACGTCTAACTGACCTGGAAGCCCGTTCACGAAGGAATAACATCCGTATCCACGGGATAACCGAGGGAGAAGAAGGTGAGAACTTGCATAAGTTCATAGAGCAATTTATAAAAACTGAACTCTCACTCACGGGCATCACGCTGGGTATACAACGTTGTCATCAATCATTGGGGCCCAAACCCCCGCCCAGCTCCAACCCTAGATCCATTGTAGTGAACTTTGTGGAATTTTTAACAAAGGAACGTGTGCTTCATTCAGCATGGGGTAAGAAAATGATACAGTTGAGAAGAAAGCGGGTGTTCTTTGATCAAGATTTCCCTAATGAAATCCTTACCAAACGTAAAGCATACAACCCCATCAGGAAGATCTTAAAAGAGAAGGGAATCCGCTTCCAATCCATGTATCCATCCAAGCTTCGTGTGTTTTATGAGAATGGCATGGTGATTTACAACAACGCACAGGACGCATCGGATGACATGATGAAGAGGAACATGTTTGAATCGGCGGACAAACCAGGGAAGGACACCTCACAACACAGTTCGAGTACCCTTTCCCGGGAAGGAGCGGACGGAACTCAGCGGTGGACCCGAGAAACGCGAGCGAAACACTTCAAGGAAAAACTCAGGGCTTTCAGATGCGATTATAATACAGTACTCTGTGATTATCTGAAAATCCTCTGTACAGTACAAGTACAGGTAGTCCCCGACTTACGAGCGCTCTGACACGAGGTCCCGGACTTACGAGCATGCATCTCATTAAAAAAATAATAATAATTATTATTTTTTTATTTTTTTTACTTTTTTTTTATTTTATAATGAATACATGTACAGTACTGGACAGTCACCAAGCACTTAGTCTATCCTAACACAGTTTTTAAAGATGAAGGAATAAGTTGAATTGTCTCCCTTTCACATAAAGGGAGCAAGCTCCCTATGGAGCCTGCAGGGAGGAGGGAGACAATTCAACTGATTCCTTCATCTTTAAAAACTGTGTTAGGATAGGCTAAGTGCTTGGTGACTGTACAGTACTGTACATTTATCTATTAATAAATAAAAAACAATAAAAAATAAAAATACTGTATATACTGTATATTTTTAATAAATAGATAAATGTACAGTACTGTACAGTCACCAAGCACTTAGCCTATCCTAACACAGTTTTTAAAGATGAAGGAATCAGTTGAATTGTCTCCCTCCTCCCTGCAGGCTCCATAGGGAGCTTGCTCCCTTTATGTGAAAGGGAGACAATTCAACTTATTCCTTCATCTTTAAAAACTGTGTTAGGATAGGCTAAGTGCTTGGTGACTGTCCAGTACTGTACATGTATTCATTTATAAAAAAAAAAAAAAAATTTTTTTTTTTACTATGTGTTCCTACTTACGAATTTTTGACTTACGAGCGCCCCCTAGTGACGGAACTCGCTCGTAAGTCGGGGACTACCTGTATTCAGAATGACCGTGCTGTGGGACCAGGACCGCTTTCTCCATGGGCGCTGCCAGGATGGATGAGAGTCGAAGGGCAGCACCGCGAGGAGCCCTCTGGGACCCCAGGGACTCTCCTCACCATACAGAAGGTGGACTGGTACCTCACTATTGGAAGTCACGTATGTTATGTATTGTTTTGTTTTTTTGCAGACCCCCCCTTATCCATAAGAGCATCTGGAAAACACTAAGTATTTTTATGTTTATATATTAATGACAGAAGTGAAGCAACAATATAAGGTAATTACTCTTAATGTCAATGGTTTAAATAATCCTATTAAAAGAAAAAAAGCATTGGCAAAGATGAAAAAAGAAAAGCAAGATATAATTTTTTGGCAAGAAACACATCTTTCTACTACTGAGCATGAAAAACTAAACAAAATGGGGTTTAAAAATGTGTTTTTTTCTTCATATGCAAAAAAGAACTCTAGAGGAGTCGCAATTTTATTATCTAATAAGTTGAATTTTCAGTTCTCCTCACAAATTAAAGATAAAGAAGGAAGATATATATTGGTAAAAGGCTATATAGATAATAAAGAAGTCACCTTATTGAATGTGTATAGACCACCCGGAAATGATAAGCAGTTTATTAAAAAAATCTTTACTATGATCACAACAGAAGTATCTGGGATATTGATAAGTGGGGGAGACTGGAACGTCCATTTAAATCCAAAAAAGCTAAGTCTGGTCCTCTGGACATTCAAAAAACAAAACAAAACAAAGCAAAAAAAAACTGTAGAAACGTTTCGTCTTTCGTCCGAAAGACTTCCTCAGTCTGAGAAGCTGAGTTCAGCTCAGTCTTATAAATAGCACCCTCCCACAGTGGATCAACCAGTTGGCTGATGACAGCCGAAACCAGCTGCTCACATGATCAAGGAGGACCATCAGCCTGACGATGGATCGTTAACACCCTGATGGTTGTTTGCTATTCACAGAGGGCTGAGTGATACTAGCAATAACAGCATTGTAAGTGGGGGACAGTTGAACCCGGAGGCCTCCACCTCTGTTTAATGATGGACGGTTTCTTTTCACAAAGATGGCCTCCTTTACTCCTCTCTCAAACCATTGTTCCTCTCTATCAAGGATGTGAACATCTTCATCCCTGAAAGAGTGACCGCTGGCCTGGAGATGAGTGTAGACCGCAGAGTCCTGACCTGATGATGTTGATCTTCTGTGCTGGGCCATCCTTTTGGCCAGTGGCTGTTTAGTTTCCCCGATGTAAGACTGATCACAGCCCTCCTGACACTGAACAGCATACACAATATTACTCTGTTTGTGCCGGGGGACTGGATCTTTGGGATGAACCAGTCTTTGTCGTAATGTATTTTGGGGTTTAAAAGCCACTGGGACGTTGTGTTTAGAAAATAAACGTCTCAATGTCTCTGAAACTCCCGCAACATACGGAATGACCACTGGTCTGGGTCTGGGTTCCTTCTTTTCACCTGATGGCTGGCTGGAGTCCTGTTTGGGTTTCTTCTCTGCTTTCAGGAAGGCCCAGTTAGGATATCCACATTTCTCTAGAGCCTGTTTTGTGTGTGATTTCTCCTTCTGTCTGGCTGCTGAGTTAGTGGGGACGCTGTCTGCTCTGTGGTACAGAGTCCTGATGACTCCTAACTTGTGCTCCAGAGGGTGATGGGAGTCAAACTGTAAATACTGGTCTGTGTGTGTGGGTTTGCGGTACACCTCAGTTTGCAAATTTCCTCTATCAGAAACTGAGACCTCACAGTCCAAGAAAGCCAACCTGCCATTTTTTACATCTTCTCGTGTGAACTTGATATATTTATCCACAGAGTTGATGTGATCAGTGAAATGTTGGACTTCCTGAGATTTAATTTTAACCCAGGTGTCGTCAACATACCTGAACCAATGACTTGGTGGTCTCCCTGAAAAGGATGTCAAAGCTCTCTTTTCTACCTCCTCCATGTACAGGTTGGCAACAATAGGAGAAACTGGAGACCCCATAGCACACCCATGTTTCTGCCTATAATATTGCTCCCCATATGTGAAGTAGGTTGACTGCAGGCACAGTTTCAAGAGTTGACACAGTTGTTCTGTGGAAAGTGTGGTCCTGTTGCTCAGAGTGGTGTCTGATTTTAACCTTAAACAGACCACCTCTACTGCTTCATCAACAGGAATGCACGTAAAGAGTGATGTGACATCAAAAGAGACCATTGTTTCATCAGTCTCCATGATGACATCCCTCACCTTATCCACAAAGTCCATGGTGTTCTGTATGTGGTGTTCTGAGCTGCCAACTAAAGGGATGAGTACAGACGCCAGATATTTGGAAACATTGTAAGTGACCGAGTTAATCATGCTAACAATTGGTCTTAAAGGTACACCCTGTTTGTGGATTTTGGGTAAACCATAAAGACTTGGCGTGGCCTCCCCTGGGTACAGTCTGTGGTACAGAATATTGTCAATAATAATAATAATAATAATTAATTCGATTTATAACGCACTTTTCATTACTGAAAATCTCAAAGTGCTACACATATATTGAATGCTACACACATTCATAAACCGGTGGCGGCAGACTACCATGCCAGGTGCTTTCCAATCCTACCGGGAGCAACTCGGGGTTAAGTGTCTTGCCCAAGGACACAACGACACATGGTGCGGGTCCCGGGAGTCGAACCACCAACTTTCCGATCGGGAGACGACTGCCATTACCATTACACCACGGCCGCCCAATAGCCTTGTCCTGCTTCAAAATTTTCAGGCAATCTATCAACTTCTTCTTGTAACCACTTCCTGGATCTCTTTTCAGCGGTTCATAAGTGGTTAAGTCACTAAGGAGTGACATAACTTTCTCATGATAGTCTTTCTGGTTCAAAATCACTGTGCACCTTCCTTTGTCTGCTGGGAGAATTATGATGTTTTTGTCTTTGCTAAGAGTGGTGAGTGCATCCCTCTCTTCTCTACTGATGTTGGAAGGTGGTGGTTTGGCATTACTGAGACAGGCTGAAACTTTGACTCTGAGTTGTTCGGCTTCAAAATCTTTAATTTTGTTGTTACGGATGGCTGACTCAGTGGCTGTGATCATCTCTACCAACGGAACTCTACTTGGTGCCACTGCAAAGTTTAGTCCCCTGGCAAGAATCTCTGTCTCCGGCTGGGTGAGCTGTCTGTCAGATAAATTCTTCACCCAATTTTCTGTCTCCCTGGCATGTAGCTGTGTAATGTGTTGTCCTACACTGAATGTGTTGTTATTAGAATTGTGATGGTGTTGACGAGTTATCAGTAAGTTAAATTTGTTTTGTTGTCGAGTCTTGGACTTGACATGCTGTGCTAAGCGTGCCTGATCTGTACAGTCCATCACTTGCTGAAGTGTGGTCTGATCTAGGAACGTTGTTAGTTTTTGTTTAATGTGCTCTTCTTTGGCCTTCAAGGTCTCAATAGTAAAATTGGTCTGTCTCACCCGTTCATTCAGCAGCTGCGTCTGTGCCTTCTGAAGGATCTTGCTTGCCCGGTGCCCGTTGACCGACGATTTCAGTTCCAGGCTCTTGGGAATGATGCCACTTTGTCTGCATCTAAGGTTGAATCGCAAGTGGTTCCTGTAGTCCGCCCTCTTCCTAGCTGTTTTCTCAAACTCTCTAACAAGTTTGAGGCAATCCTGGCCAAAATGGTTCAAAATACCCTGATGCATGCTCAATAATCCAGGTAGAAAAATCCAAAAAAGCTAAGTCTGGTCCTCTGGACATTCAAAAAACAAAACAAAACAAAGCAAAAAAAACTGTAGAAACGTTTCGTCTTTCGTCCGAAAGACTTCCTCAGTCTGAGAAGCTGAGTTCAGCTCAGTCTTATAAATAGCACCCTCCCACAGTGGATCAACCAGTTGGCTGATGACAGCCGAAACCAGCTGCTCACATGATCAAGGAGGACCATCAGCCTGACGATGGATCGTTAACACCCTGATGGTTGTTTGCTATTCACAGAGGGCTGGGCAGCACGGTGGCACAACTGGTAGAGCTGCTGCCTCTCAGCGAGAAGGTTGCCGGTTCAAATCCCGGTCCGGGGCCTTTCTGGGTGGAGTTTGCATGTTCTCCCCGTGCATGCGTGGGTTTCCTCCGGGTACTCCGGTTTCCTCCCACAGACCAAAAAACATGCTTGTTAGGCTGATTGGTGACTCTAAATTGACCCTAGGTGTGAGTGTGAGAGTGGATGGTTGTTTGGTGTGAGTGAGACAGGTCCCTCTTGTAAATGAGTCCCCGTGACTCAATGAGGCTAGCCTGTATAAATAAAGGTTGAATGAATGAATGAATGATACTAGCAATAACAGCATTGTAAGTGGGGGACAGTTGAACCCGGAGGCCTCCACCTTCCATTTAAATCCTTTTTTAGACTCGTCCAACAAAATTACCAAAGCTCAGACAGAAGCAAAACACATTAAAAGAATGCTGAAAGAATTAAGATTAGTGGATGTTTGGAGGAACTTACACCCTCAAGAGAAGAAATATACTTTTTTTTCCTTTTCTCATCAGATGCATTCAAGATTAGATTATTTTTTTATACAAAATGTTGACAGACAAAGAATAATAAACTGTGATATAGGGGTGAGAGATATATCTGATCATGCCGGAGTATACATGACACTCCATCTGGATAATGACCGTAAAGAAACCCTGTGGAGATTTAATAATAGTTTACTAAACGACATTAAATTTGATAACTTTGTAGAAAAAGAATTCAAAGACTTTATGGACCATAACAACACAGAGGATATTTCTCCCTGTATTTTATGGGATGCAGTAGCCTGGCCCTCGCCTTCCTGCACAGCTCCGCTCAATTCTCATTTCCCTTCACTGCACAGTCTGGGACTTGTCCCATAGCCAACGATATCTCCGGTAGGTTTTGACCGGACCAATCAGAGAGCAGAAGGCGGAGTTTTGAACGACGTCGACTGACGTCGTCATTCAAAATGGCTGCCGCCACGAAGGAATTTTCAATAAAACAAGGTAAAAAACTATTATTTCTCTGCTGAGAAAAAATATATTTCATAGCTGACGTTATATCAGAAGTGTTCCTGAGCAATCAGAGAGCAGAAGGCGGAGTTTTGAACGATGTCGACTGACGTCGTCATTCAAAATGGCTGCCGCCACGAACGAATTTTCATCAAAACAAGGTAAAAAACTATTATTTCTCTGCTGAGAAAAAATATATTTCATAGCTGACGTTATATCAGAAGTGTTCCTGAGCTTAACAGTTCCTAAATCAATTCACGAAATGGTCAAATCTGCTGGATATTAAATAGTTTCGGTTTGATATTTTCCAAACAGCCTCGGGTGCGCTACGAAAATAAATGATAAAAAATCGAATTTTATCTCAAATGTTTCATCTAGGCCAACAGTCAGTAAATTAAAGACATATAATTACACACTGGTGGCAGAAAAAATATCCACCGAGTGGTTTCTGAGCAATTTATCTGATAGCCTGGACCTCGCCAGGCTAAACTAACAAAACTCTGCCTCCTGTTCTCTGATTGGTCCATTCAAAAATCTCCAGGAGAAATCGTTGTCTATGGCAGAGATGCCAGACCCTAGTCCAAAGCGAAGTGAAGGACAAGGGTCTGGTTTAAACCAGGCTAGGGATGCAGCAAAAACAGTTCTAAGAGGGAAATTGATTATGTGGTCTTCCCATAAGAAAAAAGAAAAATGTTTAAAAGATCTTACTATAAAATTAAAATCTTTAGAAATACAATACATGGAAAATAATAATGACCATACCCTACTACAAATAAATGAAACAAAACAAGCTATAAACTACTTATATGAAGACCAGATAGAGAAAAAAGCAAAATTTCTTAAACAGAACTACTATGAAAACGGACACAAATCAAAGAGATTACTTGCATGGAGAATACGTAAACAACAAGCTGATAGGTTTATAGAAAAAATTAAAAATCCAACAGATAAAAAGATAAATCACTCTCTTAGAGACATTAAAAAATCTTTTGAATTATATTATACCGAATTATATACACAGCCTCATACAATAGATCCATTTCCAGTGAAGGCATTTCTTGCTTCTTTGGATTTACCATCAATAGGTACAGACCAAAATAACAGGCTTATAAAACAAATAACTGAGGAGGAGATCAATAAAACAATTTCAAAAATGAAAGGGAATAAGATGTCAGGCGAAGATGGTTACCCGGCGGAATGGTATAAATACTTCAGAAAGCTATTCATCCCACTGCTTGGGAACTGCTTTAATTATATACTCTCTGGAGGGGAAATACCACCATCTTGGAGAAGAGCAGTGATCTCAGTAATCCCTAAGCCAGGTAAAGATAAAACAGAATGTGGTTCATATCGACCAATATCAGTTCTAAACATTGATTACAGGATATTTGCAACAATAATGGCAGAAAGGTTGAAATTGATTATCCCAGAAATGACAGACACAGATCAGACAGGTTTTATTCATAATAGGCAAACTCATGATAACCTGAGACGAGCTCTTCACCTTATAGACCAAATGAAAAACACAGAATCAATAGTTGTTAGTTTAGATGCAGAAAAGGCGTTTGACTCAGTTTGTTGGAACTATCTTTATTTAACTTTGGAAAGATTTGGTTTTAATAATCAAATCATACGCTGTTTTCAGTCCTTGTATGAGTCTCCTTCTGCAAGGATTAAGATCAATGGAGACTTATCAGATAAAATACAATTAAAAAGGGGGTGTCGCCAAGGATGCCCACTGAGTCCCACTTTTTTTACACTCTTTATTGAACCTTTAGCACAAGCCATCAGAGAACACAAGAATATTATGGGGGTAACTATTAAAAGTATAGAACACAAAATATGCCTTTACGCTGATGACGTGCTCGTAACACTAACTAAACCAGAAACTAGCTTACCTAACCTTCTTTCATTACTTAAAATATTTGGTACTTACTCAGGGTATAAATTAAATTTACAGAAAACACAAGTCCTCTCATATAATTATCAGCCATCATTAAGAATACAGAAAATGTCCAGGTTCGATTGGTCGAATAAATCTATAAAATATTTGGGAATTAAAATTCCTACAGAGCTATCCAACCTTTTTGAACATAATTATATACCATTGACAGCAGAGATTAAAATGGATTTACAGCGTTGGTCATTATTAACCACAAACTTACATAATCGAATAGATATAATAAAAATGAACATCCTACCCAGGTTCCTTTATCTTTTTCAGGCTTTGCCTATAAAGTTACATGATAAACAATTTTGCGAATGGGATAGAATAATCTCAAACTTTATATGGGCTAAACATAAACCAAGAGTAAAATTAAAGACATTACAATTGTCGAAGGAAAAGGGTGGATGGGCTTTACCTAATTTAAAGGATTATTATAGAGCAGCACAGATGAGAGTGTTAATTGGATGGTGTGACCCATCATGTGAAGCTAAATGGAAAGAGATCGACTTGTCTTATAGTGATATACCGCTACAATCTTGGCTCGGAGATCATTGTCTGATTAAAAAACATATAGATTCTGCCCAAATACCCTCATGGATAAAAGTACCGCTGGACATATGGCATAAAATATTAAAACAAGAAAAAATTGAAAGAAATGCTCGGATCCTAAGATGGCCAGCTTATGACAGTGATTTTCACCCTGCAAGAATTGATAAGAGATTTGCACAGTGGTCACAACAAGGTATAACGAGTTATTTAAAAATCACAGATAATAATGAATTAAAAAGCTTCAAACAACTTCAAGATAAATATAATTTAGAAAAACTTGACTTTTTTAGATATCTCCAATTAAGACATTATTACAATAAAAGTATAAAATTATTGGAGGAGGACAAGACAGGTATACTTAAAATATTAATGGATTCAAGCAATGGTAGACCTCCCAAAAAAATAATATAATTAGCACTTTGAGATTTTTATTAATGAAAAGTGCATTATAAATTGAATTCATTATTATTATTATTATTATTATTATTATTATTATTATTATTATTATTATTATATCTAATTTATATTTATGTTTACAAATGGGTAGAAAATGTAATACAACATATATTAAGGTTAAATGGGAAAAAGAAGCCAGGATAACAATAACAGATGATGTTTGGTTTAATATATGTAATTCTGTGATTCACACGACAAGTTCTGACCTATGGAAGGAATTTTCCTGGAAATGCATGGTACATTTTTTCATCACACCTAATATTCAACACTGTAAAATATAACAAATACTGGAAGAAATGGAACATTCCTGGATCTTGATACCGGCTGTATAAATGTTGACTAAATGATATAATTGCCTCCTTTTTTTGTTTTTGCTGACTACTATTTAGTTGCTCATGTCAGATTAGATGCTCTACTCTACCCCCCCTCCCCCCCCTTTTTTTGTTTGTTTGTTTTGTTTTATTTATTTATTTTTTGGGGGAACTCTGAATGTTATTGTATATAAGTATGTTTAAAAAGTAAAGTGAAAAGAAAGGAGAAAAAAATGGAAAAAAATAAAGTCTTAAAAAAAAAACATTTCCAAGAAAACACGGAGGGAGGACAGAACGCGACGCCATACAGGACAATCCATGGACAGAGGAGCAATAAAGAAACGCAGAATGTACAGACAGACTGATGATGGGATAAAGACAAACATCTGGGGAAGGACAACAGGTGGTGGAGGAGCTGATCACATAGATTCATTCATTCAACCATTATTTAGACAGTTAATCTCACTGAGCCTCAGGGACTCATTTACAAGAGAGACAGGATTTCTTAACAAAGAGTTAAAAAAAAAAAAATCAAAATAAAATAGCAACCAAAAGGTAAATGAAGAGGAATAGTAACAAAAAACCCAGCTAGATTCCGATGACAGTGGAAACATAAAAACATGCAGCTCCTCTTAACTTTATTGTGAAACGATACAATTATATTGTTGCATTGAAAGGGATTACGTCTTATTTTAACTTTGGATCTAAAAAAGCTAAGTCTGGTCTTCTGGACATTCAAAAAAAATAAAAAATAAAAATTTGTAGAAACGTTTCATCTTTCGTCCGAAAGACTTCCTCAGTCTGAGGTGCTGTATTCAGCTCAGTTTTATAAATAGCACCCTCTCACAGTGGATCAACCAGTTGGCTGATGACAGCCGAAACCAGCTGCTCACATGATAAA